>KE159320.1:222800-254423 GCA_000411055.1 Leavenworthia alabamica
TAAAAGTTTTATCAGAGATATAACTGCACAAATCACAAATACTTACAGTTTAAATGATAATATATATAAGATATTTTTTAAATAAGTGATTTATAAAAAAAACTAAATATCCTGGTGATTTTCATAATAGTTAATTAACCATTTTTTGTTGAATTTCTTAAAATACAATAGTTAATTATTAAAAATAAGTTACATATTAATTAATTATAATAAAAAGAGATTTTGGTGAAGAAAAGAAAATAAATTTATAAAAGATAAAATTATTTTTATCTAATAGTGTTTAAGATATTTTTAAAATTTTAAGCCGTAATTTTTTTTGCAGTTTTAAATTTAATATGATTTTATTGGTTTATTGTGAGAATATTTAGGATTATTTGAATCGTGGTGTTGAGTAGTTAAGCATTTTATTTTTATAATAATTGGTTAATTATTTTAAAATTTAAAATTTAAAATTTAAAAAATTGTTAAAAATTGTGGTGTTGACACGTTATTAAAATTATACGTGTCAAACAAAGAATGTATCAGTTATTTAGTTAAGTTACTTGTGAATTAGTAGAAATAGATTAGTTTATTAGGTTATTTGTTGTTTACATTTTATTTATCTAAAATACTCATAAACTATAAGGTAATATAAATGTCAAATAACATCGATTATTAATGTTTACGTTTCCACTTCATTTAAAAGGTTTTCTAGAGTCTTTATGGAGAGACGTAGACCTGAACAGGCACCAAGTAGATCCATCAAATGAACTAAACCTAGTGATTGTCTCTCATGGGCTAACAACTCGGGTTTTTCTAACAAAATGGTTCAAGTGGACAGTTGAAGAGTTCGAGAGGTTAAACAACTTTGGGAACTGTGAGTTTAGAGTGTTGGAGTTAGGTGCGAGTGGTGAGTACACTTTTGGAATACATCACAGTGAAGAAGAGATGATGACTTGGGGAATGTCTAAAAGTATGATTGATGATCAAATGGAACGTATTGGTGGTAATCGTGTTATATCCAACGATGGTTGTGAATTGCATCTTAATGAGTATTTTGATTTGTTAGATGAGAGTGATGATGAAGAATCATGATTATTATATGTATTTTTATATTGCTAATGTTGATTAAAGTATGAAGAACTATGTATTTTATTACATTGGATTTGTTAAATAATGGAGTTTAGTTCGTTTAAGATCAAAGTGGAATATACATATTATCAACAATGGGCGTTTGGTCTAGTGGTATGATTCTCGCTTAGGGTGCGAGAGGTCCCGAGTTCAATTCTCGGAACGCCCCAAATTATTTTTATTTTATGGCCACTTTATCTATAACAAGAAGCTTACTTGGTCATTATTTATTTACCTCGTCTGAACAAGATTTGCAGCAATGGCGATGGATAATGATTTTGGAGCTTTCATTGAGAAATTAACAATCTCTTCACCACCTTCTTCCTCGTTTGATTCTTCTCTTCAGGATCTTACTTTTTCCATTAAAGACATGTATGAAACTTAATAGAATTACACTATTGATCCTCTTCTTTTTTTTTTTACTTTCCTCTGAGTTTGTTTGGTTTAATCAGTTTTGATGTGGAAGGACGTGTAACCGGTTTTGGTAACCCAGACTGGTTAAGGACACACTCTGTAGCTACTTCTACAGCTCCTGTAGTATTATCTCTCTTAGAAGCTGGTGCCACTGCTTTGGGTATAACCATTATGGATGAAATGGCATACAGGTCTTACATTATTATTCATCTTTTTCTGGTTTAGTAGGTCATGTCAAATCAAATCTAAACCGGGTTTTAAAGGTTTTGTAGAGACATTGAGAAACAATGGTTTGTTAAGTTTCTTGAGCATGATGCTCTACTTACTGTTACAGTATAAATGGAGAGAATGCTCACTATGGGACTCCGATAAATCCGATTGCTTTCGATAGAGTGCCTGGTGGATCATCTAGTGGCTCAGCTGTTTCTGTAGCTGCTGGTCTTGTGGACTTTTCTATTGGTGAGTTGGAGATAAAACTCCCAAAATGTTATTAGCAAACTGATCATAACTGGTTTATAAATGTTCTGTTTTTGATAAAACAGGAACTGACACAGGAGGGAGTGTACGAGTTCCAGCATCTTATTGTGGAATTTACGGTTTTAGACCTTCCCATGGAGCTGTTTCCACTGCTGGAGTTACTCCAATGGCTCAGAGCTTCGACACAGTTGGTAAAGAGGAATAAAAACAGAGATACTATTGGTTAAAAACTGATTCTTGACATTGATGGTTCCAACATTGTCTCTAGGTTGGTTTGCTCGGGATACATCTACCTTGAAGCGTGTAGGTTGCGTTCTCCTGGAGCAGCCTCACCTGGAACGCATCAAACCATCTCAAGTTATTATCGCAGATGACTGCTTCGAGCTATGCAGTGTATCACGTGATCTAATGGTGCAGCCTATAGTTCAATCCTTGGAGAAATCATTTGAAGGTAATAAGCATCATAAGAACTTGTAACCTCTTGTTAAAAATTCCTTAAATGATTTTGTATTGTGTGAAGGCAACATTGTAATAAAGAAGGTGAATCTTGGAAAGTACATTGAAGAGAATGTTCCGAGCTTGAAGCATTTCATGACAAGTGACAATGTTACAACACAACAAGAGTTCTGTATTCCATCTCTCATGGCTTTATCGAGTTCAATGAGATTGTTACAAAGGTAAAAACATGTTTCCCATTCATGGCAAACTCAGTTTCTAATAGTAACCAAAGCTTAGGTACGAATTCAAGATGAACCACGGTGAATGGGTGTCATCAGTGAAGCCAAAGTTTGGTCCTGGAATATCATCACGGATCCAAGAAGCTATGAGGACGTCGGAAGAGAAGATCGATCTTTGCCGGTCCGTGAAAACCGAACTTTTAATGGCTCTTTCAACTTTGCTTGAGGTATAAGCTTCTTCCTCTATATATATCTTTCTCCCAATGTCAAATATGTAAATGGTTTTTTTATAGGAGAAGAGTGTGTTGGTGATACCAACAGTGCCAGGTCCTCCACCGCATCTCCAAGCTGATGTAGCTGCACTTGAATCTTTCCGCAGCAGAGCCTTTAGTTTGTTATCAATCGCTGGCGTTTCTGGATTCTGTCAGGTAAACAACAACATCAATCTATCTAATCGTGTTTCTTGGTTAAGAACCGGTTTGATTGTCCGGTTTTTCACTGACAGGTAAGTATACCGTTGGGATTACACGAAAATCTTCCGGTATCGGTATCTTTGGTAGCTAACCATGGCTCAGACGGGTTTCTACTCAGTCTTGTTGATTCGATTTCGGGTTTCATTTGATTAACAATGTATGTTTGAGCTTACCTTATTTGGAATCAAATAATTTGTTTGTTTTTAATTATTGATCATTTATATATTTAATCCATACCTAATAATCAACCTGCAGCGATTGATATAGACTTATCAACCAATTAACAATTAATTATTGAATTGTAATTTTGTTGATTCCGACAACTTATTAAAGACATATTTACGAACCTAACAAAATGTTTTTAAGCATAAAATATAACAACTCTGTATTAACGACGAAATAGTCACAAGTTTCATCACCAGTTTAATATCCTTATCCTTTAATATATCCAAGATAAAAACATATACTTATAAAACCATTTTAAAAATTATAACACAACACACACACACGCCTAACATGGTCGTGGAAGTTATTACATTATTCGTAGACTCACCAAACATGTTGACTTTGTTCACCAACGTGCGTCCATGCATCTCAAGATCCTTCTTCTGTTACCAACTCGAACACCCACGAATTCGCACATCTACGTGCTTATGTCTATGAGATTCCGAATACATCAACACGTTACATGTATGTATATATATAGATTTCGAAATCGGTAGATATAGTGGTCGTTGAGAAAATAATGGGCTCAAAAAACATAAGTTCGAGCATGAGAATGTTCATGTTTTATTTATTACTAATATCATTGTCGTTTTGGGGTTTGCTCTTAACGTTTAAACCTCTGTTTCTACTCAATCCCTTGATCAGTTCTCCTTCGGTAATTGAGATTCGTTATTCTTTGCCAGCGCCGGTTAACAAGAACCCGAGATGGCTCCGACTCATTAAAAACTATCTTCCGGATCAGAAAAAGATCCGAGTGGGACTAGTCAACATCGCAGAGAATGAACGAGAGAGCTACGAGGCAAGCGGGACGTCGATTCAGGAGAATATCCACGTGGCACTTGATCCTCTTCCGAATAATCTGACGTGGCAAAGTTTATTTCCGGTGTGGATAGACGAGAATCACACGTGGCACACGCCAAGGTGTCCAGATGTCCCTCTCCCTAAGATTGAGGATACTAATGCTGACGTGGACGTCGTCGTTGTTAAAGTGCCTTGCGATGGTTTCTCTGAGAAGAAAGGGTTGAGGGACGTTTTCAGGCTACAGGTGAATCTTGCGGCAGCGAAACTGGCGGTGGAGAGTGGGTTGAGAAATGTTGATCGGACGGTGTACATTGTCTTCATAGGGTCATGTGGGCCCATGCATGAGATCTTTAGGTGTGATGAGCGCGTAAGGCGCGTGGATGAATATTGGGTGTATAAGCCTGATCTTAAGAGGTTGAAACAAAAGCTTCTCATGCCTCCTGGTTCATGTCAGATTGCTCCGCCGCATGCTCAATTACGTGAGTTCCTCTCTTTATCAAAATCTTCCATCTTCACAAAATTTCCTAACTAGTTTTTTTCTCATTACTTTATAAAGATCAAGAAGCATGGAGAAGACACAAGAACAGAGGTCTCAAATCCAAAGCCATATTATCAACACTAGATGATTCCCAACGAGTCGCTTACGTGACGTTACTCCATTCATCGGAGGTCTACGTCTGCGGAGCAATAGCCTTAGCACAAAGCATTAGGCAATCTGGATCAACGCATGACATGATACTCCTCCATGACAACTCAATAACCAATAGCTCTCTTATTGGCCTAAGCCTCGCCGGGTGGAAACTACGACGGATTGCCAGAATCCGTAGCCCTTTCTCCCAGAAAGGTTCTTACAATGAGTGGAATTATAGTAAGTTACGTGTATGGCAAGTAACAGATTACGATAAACTAGTGTTCATAGACGCAGACTTCATCATCGTCAAGAATATTGATTATCTTTTTTCTTATCCTCAACTCTCGGCCGCTGGTAATAACAGAGTCTTGTTCAACTCCGGAGTCATGGTAAAGTTTCATCGTTACTTGCCATATAACTCTTACACACATAAAAACTTATACTTTTCTTCAGGTTCTAGAGCCATCAGCTTGTTTGTTCGAGGATCTAATGCTCAAATCATACAAGATAGAGTCTTACAACGGGGGAGACCAAGGATTTCTGAACGAGTATTTCGTTTGGTGGCATAGGTTAACAAAACGTTTGAACACGATGAAGTACTTTGATCGTGAAAACAAGAACGATAAAAAACGAAATCTTCCGGAAGATGTAGAGGGGATACACTACTTAGGGCTAAAACCATGGTTATGTTACAGAGACTACGATTGTAACTGGGATTTGAAAACGCGACGTGTGTATGCAAGTGATTCAGTGCATGAGAGATGGTGGAAAGTTTATGACAAGATGCCAAAGAAGTTAAAAGGTTATTGTGGTTTGAGTCTTAAGATGGAGAAGAACATTGAGAAGTGGGCAAAAATGGCTAAACTCAAAGGTTATCCTGAAAAACATTGGAAAATTAAAGTAAGAGATCCTAGGAAGAACAATTACGTTCTCTAAGTTCATAATGAGTGAACACGTTTTTGATATTGATTTGGTTTTGAGAGTCATATATATAATAATAAAGCAAAATCCAAAATCTCTCAAAAACTACATTACAATGAAAGTTCACATAACCTAATACAATCATTATTTAAACTACAACAACAAAAGGATCGAGCCTGACTTGATTACAAATGGCAAAAACATGTTGCCTTATTTATGTAACATAACAAACACGAAAGGTAACTTTTGTCTCAACCAAAAACACTAAAGGCATTAGGGTAGTTCCAGCCTTGAAGCATAACACGAGGAGACTTCTTTATCCCTGAAGGAGCTGTAAATGAGATTTTAAAAGACATTGATTCACCTGGAACTAGTGAGAAATAGTTGTCTGAATAGTGTACAGGAAGAATCCTCGTGTCTTGTTTCTCTGTCTCTGTATTGTGCACTGAGAAACGAAGGAAGAAAACAACTCCTATATCAGATCCTTTCATTTCCACCACTTTTAAACCTTGGTTGTTAT
Organism: Leavenworthia alabamica; assembly: GCA_000411055.1. Classification (NCBI taxonomy): domain Eukaryota; kingdom Viridiplantae; phylum Streptophyta; class Magnoliopsida; order Brassicales; family Brassicaceae; genus Leavenworthia; species Leavenworthia alabamica. The sequence goes on from KE159320.1 coordinate 229,050, forward strand.
CTGAAGAAACAGAACCTTTACTAAAGAGCTTCTGGAGCAAACCCATATCACGTTTTTCATCTTCTTGATGAACGTTGTTGGCTACGTTAGCTTTAGAAGTGTTATGTACATTGATCTCCAGCTTATATTTTGAACCGACCGTAACTGTATTGCAAGTGATCTTGAGAGGTATTTGCTTCTTTCTGTATGGCTCTAAGTGCTTGTAATCTTTCCCAGGAAGATGTAACCAGTAGAAGTTCCGGGATATAACTTTTTTATCTGACACTTTGTACAGTTTGAGAAGAAAGAAATAAACAGGCTTTGAGCTTTCGGCTTTCGGGTACTTGAATTCCGATATTTGCACAACTTTCTTGGGCGGTGCGGAGACTTTTTTGAATACTTTGTAGTATGGACAGTTCCCATCTAGGTCCCATACTGATGCCTCTATTGCTACATCTGATAGCTCTTTAGAAGTCGTGTTTACAACCTGTACATGTCATTAGATCAAAATTCTGATATAGACCTTAGCTCTGAGTGATCTATCAGAGGAAGAGTTCTAGGGAATCATACGGACCTCAACAAAGTAACTTGCCAGGTTTAATTGGACATGGACTGGCTCTGCAGCAGAACGACAGCCATAGAAACTGGCTGTTTGGTCAAGAAGGTGATCGTAGAACTGACCTCTGAGACCAGTCCATGGATTTTGGTTCTTCCAGATCAAGACACCAGTATACTTTGTCCACATTCGTGAACTCCAACCTTCGAATAAAGCTCTGTATTGAATGTAGTTCACTAGTTGAGCCTGTTACAGAGGAAAAAAAAGTCATTTAGACATCAAACAACAGTTAAGGAGAAAAAGTAATATATATGCACTAGTGCTAAAACAGTCAAGATCCCAAATGTACCTTCAAGCAGAAGTCATCAAGAGTCTCCGGAGTACCATACATAAGAATCTGGTCATGAACTTTTCCAGGCTTAGAATATGGAATGTACTTGTGGTAATCCCACATACGATTTGGTACTTCTTCAACAAACCCATCTGAACCTTTCTTAAACAGAGGAATCTCCCAACCTTCTGGAGGCATTGTGGCTCTTATCGTATCTGCAACTGGCATTCCAACAGAACCAATCTCTGGATTGAACCCAAACTTATAATATGTGTCTTTAAAGAAATCTTCAGGGTATTGAATCTCATAAGGTCCATCAGTGAAGTTTCCTTTTCCATCTGCAAAGCCGTCCCACATAGATCCTTGAATATAGTCTCTAGTACCATCAAGATAAACACTAGGATCCGAGTCCTGGTCTGATAACAATTGGGTTTTGAAATAAGAGTGAAGTCTCAGGTCTTTCATTAGAGCCTCATTTATGTCTTTTGGTGGAACTTGTTCGTTTCCACCCACCCAAAGAGCTAGGCTTGGATGGTTTCTCAAAAGTTTAACAGTATCACGAGCACATAAGAGGAATAAGTCATGGTCTAGTGGTCCGTTCGGATTTGATACTGGAACACCTCTTCCATCAACATCTCCAGTGATCCAAAACTCTTGCCAGACCTGACAATATATAATAAGATGAACTTCAGAAACCATTTTGAAGAAGGGTGATATCAAACAATACTTGTAGATTCATACCAACAAACCATATATATCACAAAAGTGATAAAAATCTGGTCTTTCAGCCAACCCACCACCCCAGCAACGGATCATGTTCATATTCATATCTGCATGGAACTTTATGTCGGTTCTGTAACGTTCTTTAGAGAGACGTAACAGTCCATCTGATAATATCCAATTGCCACCACGGATGAAGATCGGCTCTCCGTTGATCTTGAACAGCCTGGAAAGTTTCAAGAACAAGATACAGAGAGCCTTCACAGAATTCATTTACCAAAATTTCAAATTGAAATTGAAATATGTAAAGCTTACCTTCCACCAGTAACACTATCAATATTACTCTCAATCTTACGGAATCCAAATGGCTGCATCCAAGAATCAGATTCCCCGAATCCTTTCACATCGACAGTGATCGAAACATCATAAAGGTTTTGCTCCCCCATCCCATTGGGCCACCACAATTCAGGTTTATAGAAAAAGAGCTGGTAATTCACTTATCCCATTAGCTAAAGGCAGTTTTATAATACACTTAGGATAAGGTGATAGTTATAGATCAAGCTATCAAGCTTAACTCAACAAACCAATACTACCACTCACCGGTTTAAATGTGTGCTGAATATGTCCTTGAGCAGGGATCAAAACATTCTCTGTCTGAAGATGCACTACTAAACAAACACTGTTTTCGAGTTCGGTTGTTACTTGAATAATTACAGAACATTCAGTATCCCATGTACTTTTGTTTTCCAATTCAGTAGTCACATGTAAGTAAGCTCTTTTGTAATCTTCAAAGAAGGTTGAGACCAAATGTGGATCAACAATTCTAACAGGCTACAACCAAAAAAATCAATCAGTTCCTAATAACAAAACATTAAGTAGAAGTTCAATGTAAGCCAACTAAACTAAACTAACCCCGGTAACAGATATTGACACTTCATCCCATATGCCAGTATTACGATCCCTACAAGAATCAGAGAGAAAGTTCAATCTTATCATAGCAAACCAAGTAAAAACATTATTATTACCTTATGGGACAAATCCAGTCCCAACCTTGTACATACTGTGCAGCTACATCTTTTCCAATCTGTTATAGTGTTTGTAGTTAGCAAAAACTGAATGATTCATAAGAATCCCATTGAGAGAGAAAGAGACTGGTGTACCTCGTGATCACCACCTTGGCCTCCTTGAGGAGGGATAGTCCCAGGATGATCAGGAGGATAAACAAGAACAGCAAGTAAATTGTTGTCAGGCTGGAGAATATCAGTAACATCTAGTGTATGTCTACGAAACATTCCTTTGGGAAGCACTTTCTTATGGCCATTTATATACACTTGTGCAGAATAGTTTATAGCACGAAAATTCAGATGCACGTATTGATTCAACAACTGCAAAAAAAACTTGAAACAAAATAATAAGAGGTAGACACAAAAAACATTTAGGATAGTTGTTAAGTGGTAATAAAGAGAGAGAGGTTGTGGCTGACCCTTTGACATTGGAAACTAGTGAAGAACCAGAATGTGTAGTAGTCCCTTCCGGAATCAGCTATATCAATGATAGCTTCATTTTCTAGTCCATAGAAAGGGTCTGGAACAGCTTTGTTCTTCACTAATGTTCCTAAAACACTGTCAAGAGGAACACAAAGAACTTATATCATCATAATCTCATTCATGCATGAAACCAAGTAGAGTCCATAACTATCCCGGTTCGGGTGTTGATGAATATAATTAATTAATTTAAAAAGATCCAAAATCTAAACTTGTTTGAGAGTAGAGAGACACATTCGAACAAAACTACACTTGTTTAGTTGCTTAATAAACGAGAAGAGGAAAGCGAAGATTACGTTCCGGGTACGACGGCTTCCATCCACTTAGATTTGGAACCAAGTGACGGAGGATTGGTGGTAGTGAGGTTAACACCGTCGACATTGACCTCCGTGGATCTCGCCGCTAACCAACCGGAATGTAATAGCGTCTTCCCGATCTCTGCCATTTTAGTTCCTCTCTGATCTGAGCTTCTAAGTTTAGCTTCAAACTTTGGTGTTTGGAACACTCGGTCCAAAGTCAATGTCGGGAAAGATTAAAAAATACACGTAATAAATATTGCTGAAGATAAGACTAGAGTTAAAAACATTTTATTTTGTCGTTTATTACGTCATAGATCGATATTTCCCATGAGACTTTTAAACTGGAATGGCCCAAAAGCAGAGTTAGTAAGCTCACACAAGCATCTATTACTTATCACATGACTTGATGGTATAACAACAGGTTCATTGATTGGCTATCCTCAACACTATACTTAAGGCTATGATTTTATAATTTTTATATTTTTTTCGACTTCAATCATATAGGCTTATACCATGCTTGGGATTGAATCTCTTTCAACCGTTGTGTTATACTACAGCCTTCTCATTCATTTTTAAGGCTGAAGCGAAACTCAAAAGCATAAAGGAAAAAAACAGAGAAGAAAAAGCTGAGAGGAGCGCTAAGAGTAAAAATTCCAGTAGCCAATATCTTCATAAGAAGAATGTGAACCCGTCCAACTAAAAACAACAAAAATAAGTAAAAGAAGAAGAAGTAAACAATGAAGAGGTTCGTAGCAAATTTACAAAAAAGATGAAGCATATTGTTGGGTAGTTTTGATGGATGAAATGAGAAAAAAAAAAGAGATATGAGGAGGTTGTGTTTGTTGTGGGAGTCAAAGACCGAGAAGGAATTGGAAAACATCGCTCAATGAAATGATACCTTCAACACGTTTGCTCCCTGCTTCCACTATCACCAGTCTCCTTACACCTGTTTGTTTATAAAAACAAACCCCAATAATTTTACTTCCTCATCTGATCAAGAGAAACAAAGCTGAAGATTGTATGGTAAATAATGTACCTGGATTGGCCAACCGCTCCATCACTTTCCCAAGAGAGTCTGAGCGTAAACACATGTGACATCTCTGCCCATTGAACATTCCATAAGGTGGACTCGCATCTTGCCCCAACTGCAGCGCCTGAAATCACAAAACACATTATCATAACATTTGATATCTTTGTCACCAATGATAGTTTATAAAGATATGCAGGTCAGAATTAAGAAAACTCATAAAAGAGAAAATTGATGAGAGGCTTACCTGGTGAACTGTCATGTCATCAAGATGAATCTGTGCGTATGCCTTATCTTTAGCCAGAGCAGTTATATCACTGACCATTAACATAAATGATCAGAACACAGGATTTGACAAAAATGGAATGCATAAGATATATCATATAACGATATATGGATAAAGGTTTACCTTCGGGAGTATATGTCAATAAGCGAGTCATTGTCATCCACAACGGGAATCGAACTAACTTCAGCTGTAGTAACCAGAAACACACAAGTAATTAGTGACATAATCGCATCACAACTCATTTATTCATTTCCTATTAAAAGGAAGCAGAGGGTTATCACATTCAATGCATCACACAAAATTCTGGAATATGTTTTCTTTAAGATTCACAAGCATGGGTCTTTAAACCTAGTTAGTTTTGGTGTAAATCTGAATTTGAAGTGTTGTAACTATACATCTGTACTACAATTATAAATGTGGTCGTGACATCTAAAGTTGGTTATTTGGTATTTATTGATTTGAATCAATATGATGGCCATGTCAAACAACTTTGATAAAAAAGATTGAAAGAGCCATGTGTTCAGCTACTTGGTGATATATAAACCATCCATGATGAAAATTTAAAAAATTGAAACCTGATTGAAATGTAGAGATTAGTCTCTACTTGTGGATGAGCACTGAATAAGATATTCTGATGAAAAAGGAGCAAAAAACTTACCTTGAACTAATAATGAGAGCGCAGAACCCAAAGAGGCGTGTGGCCTCAAAGTGGTGAGAGGTTTGCTATTTGATTCTCCGATTCTAGGGACCCAAGTACCCAATGGAATTGAACATATGGGTTGCTGAAGGATCGGCAACGAGCTAGACGAATGTCTAAAGTATCTGCATATACCTGAAAGATTATGCTTAATTTAGAGCTTACGTGTCTGATAAGACGCATATACATGGAACTGGAAGATTATGCTTTACTTAGAGCTAAAGTGACTGGTAGGAAGGGAAAATTTTGTGTAAAATTTGGGAGTGGATATTGCAACTATAGAATCACCGATTCCCTCCCTTCTATAGATCTTATCCCTTCAAAGATCCTATCCCTTCTATAGATCCTATCCCTTCATAGAATTCTTGGAAATGGCAGAATCATATGAAAGTCAAGGACTGAAAAGTGTGCACGGCCCATTTGGAGCACTTATCAGTCTTATGCTCTTACTCACAAATGAAGGACTTACATTTTAATATGCCTGATAGCGAAGCAAGATGCAGTAATTGCGGATATGAACCATCTTGCAAAGAAGAATATATAACTGGAACGGCTGCCACCTTGTTACGCAAAATTTTCAGGGCCACGTCTTTCAGATTATCATAGGGTCCGACCTGGATAAACATATATGAAAACATTAAGAGCAAGAGAGAAAATCGTATAACTCTTTATAATGTAACATGCAATAGAAATTTCTAGGACAAGGCTATGTTCAGAGACTATATATAAAAATAGTTTATTTGCTGAGAAGTAAACATTTAGACAAGCATATATGAAGTAGTTAGATTCCTAGATAAATATACCTACCAAATGTGGATCAGACATGCTCATTGATTTCATTTTAAACTTATATATAAACCAACTGTACATACACGCGAGCCTGTATAGCTTAACAATTTACTACAAAGTTTTTGATAAAGATGACAAGAAGAAAATATTTAAAAGCACAAGACAAGATAATCAAGAGAGACAATTATTAAGAGGGAGCTCTTGTGTATTAGCGAGGTATAAAAGCAACTGAGAAAATCTCACCTGAACAAGTGGCCTAGGATATAGTCTCCCACTTCCATCATATTGTCTGCTAATATGAGCCTTTCCCTCTTTCCAGGCTGCTATTGTGTGTGTCTCAAGTTCTTCCTCTGTCAAGTTTGATCCATGAGTTCCAAGCTGCAACATCACAGGGTTGCTATTACCACGAAAGAGTGAAAAGTTGCATACTGAGAAAGCACTAAAACATTTAAAGATATTTCAAACGAGGTAATACACTTAAAACTAGGTAAATCTGTTATAATTCAGATTAAAGCCCAAGTTTAGACAATAAGGCACATGAATATTTGTGAACCCCACACAAGTATCAGTAGTTAGAAAAACGAAATCCGAAGAAAATGAGTTAGACTGCAAAGAGTTGCTAAATTATCAAATAAAACACGAGCCCGCCTTCAGCCAAAAAACAATATGGGATAGCATAAGTCAGTAAAATTCACAGATTAGGTTTGGAGCTAACGGATACATTAGGCATATATCTTTCTGTGTGTATATATATATATATATATATATATATATATGTTTCTCACTAAAAAGGCCTCTGGTAGCCAATTTCAGGATTTATAGGATATCTAGACTTCCCACTTGGAAATTCTAAGATAATACAGTAACTAGAAGGAATGCTCCAGCAATGAATAGTTGTTTAGAGAAGCCAACCTCTCTCAGTATCAGAATGAAGTCCAATGGACCAAGAACTCCAACAAATTGGCCTTTACCAAAGTCCCAAAGAGGAGCCAGAGGAATTCCCTGAAAGCATCTGGAGTTAGCAAAATAACAGAAAGCCAGACAATCTCGAGACAAATTTAGATGAATGTAGTTCATTTAAGTTTCACTTCCTTCTCTTTTCATGTGAGGATACAATAGTATTAGAACTTTTAAATGATTGTGAGAGGCAGGGAGAGAAACATCCGACAAGAACAGATACTGACAGAATGGTAACGTGGTAATTGGTAAATAGAGTAAACCTGCTCATAGAGTATATGGAATGCTTGCTTCACTGGTAAATTAACATCCAATGCTATCACCTGTAAAAATTCCAATCACCTTACGCATTTCCAAATAAGAAGCCAGAAGTATTTTTCTTGATAATCTATAGGACATGAAGACAGAAAATATCAAACAATAATAAATAAATAAAAACAGACCTTGCCCGATTCTGGGAGCAGCTCGTATGCAGTACGGGTTGACAATAAAACAGATATACGGTGACGAGACACCTCCAAATCAATCCCTGACATTCTAGGGATGGATTCCTGGGATGGATCACTCTACAAGATAATCACCATGTAAACGCAGTCAGAAACTCAATTTGAATGTTGTCTTATTTAAAGGAACTCAAGGATTCTTGCTTTTTACATCAAATACAATGGTCTAAAATAGTATACTTGGATAATGAGGAACGGTTAAAAAATACTCTGAAGAATACAGAACATCAAACTGGAAGCAACTAAGAAAACCTAAAAACCTATCAACGGGGGAAGTACACACTACATTTTTGAAGATAAAAGGTCAGATTCCATACCATTCGCAGGAAGACATCATCCACATCCATATTCGATCGGCCGAGTGTCTCTTGGCTAAAACCAGTAGGAGCCATATCTGGTCCAGTTATAAGTATTGTATTTACTACTCCACCATTTCCGCTTACAAATGGTTGATGCTCATCGTGCCGCCACTCCCCATCGACATAAAACTTATACTGAATGTGACAAAATAAATGAATATGAAATTCCCCATCCAACCGCTAAAATATATGAATATTTAACCGAAGTGATTTAGCTCCCAACAACATGAAGAACCCAAACAAAAATTTGATCAATCAGACAAGGAAATCGCAATGTTCTACCAAAAATTGTACAATATCACGAAACCCAACAAAAAATCTTGTAGCCAAATATCATGCTAAAGATATGTTATATATATATATATAACATCTAATTTATTCATTACGATTACTATAAATTGGGTGGTCATATAAGTTTTTATCAAATCTCAAACACATAGAATATTCCAGAAATGACCACTAGTTTAAGTGGGATATGCAGAAAAGAATCTTCCATGGCTGCGCGGTTTTTCTAACAATAGAACTGTGTCGATGATGCTACCATGTACACATTGTTCAATGATGACACTACCAGTTGGGAATTTAATCAACTATCACAGCAGTATATATGATTCTCATGCATATTGTATTGGTTAAGCTCCAGACACAAAATTCAGTAATATCATGGACATGAGCTTGTTACTTGTTATGAAACAGGTCTACTACAAAATTATTAAACATCTATTAACCTGATGATATCCCGGAGTCAAGTTGCAAATGACTTGAAAAACAGTAGGGCAGCCCTCAAGTGGTGACATTGGCACATGTTCTGTCCACCTGCCCATTTCAGAAATCAGTCCATGGACTACAAAAATCCCAATAGATACCATATAGAGTGCACAATCTATGGAATCCACCACAAGCAACCTTAAATTTCATACCGGAATACTGTAATATAAAGTAATATCCTATTTCTAGCTATATCTTCTCACCTGGTGAAAGATCCGCTTAGGAAGACCCTTCTACCTCCATAAGGCCAAACGAAGCGGGTCGGAGTAAGAAGCTGCCCTGAGGCAGCGCTATTTCCACGGCTGCTATCCAATGTAGAACCAAACATCCCCTCCCAATGTTTATATAGTTACAATCCACAGAAAGAAACTAATTCCTAAAACTTGTCAATCGATTCTCAGTGCGTAAAATATCTCGACTCTTGAGCAGAATAAACTCTTATGAGGAACCAAACCAGGCGAAACTTCAGAATTCAACGCTTACACATGCAGAGAGTCCAAATTCGATAACAATACCATAAAATCCAAACCACTAGTAATAGAAACCCTAAAATCCCAAATCACGATCTACAAAGGGAAGTAAATTACTGAACACAACCCCAACCTAGGCAGAAATTCATCAACAGGAAACCTGTAAAAGAGCCGTAACTTAACCACGAACGATCTGACGATAAAGGTCAACTGATGATAATACACCACTAGCAACCTAGCTGAAAAAATTCACCAGAACAAGTAACAGACAGACCTCGATGATCAGAAAAGAGTAAGGAAGAAATCGAATGAGATTGATAGCAGCCAAAGAATTAGGGATTTGAAAAGTTAGAGAGAACCCTAATTAGAGAGAGTGGAGATGGCATTGTTTGGATCTGGAAATTATGTTTATGGTCTTCCAAGGTGAAGAATCTGAGGGTGAAGAAGCGCTGCGTTAAGAAAATGTTGTTTTTTTTAATCCATGGAGATATGATTTATTTTTACAATTTTTGTCAAATATTAATATTTTACTATAAAACTATCTATATATTATGTAAATTGCATCTAATATTTATTCTAGTCAACTAACTTATACTCACATAAATTTTATAAATAATTTCCTCCAAGAAAAAGTTATCTGGAACTGAATCTATTTTATTTTATTTATATGTGTAAATAATTTTACATTTAAAAGGTAATTTTTATTTTCTAATTTTAAACAATATTTTTCTCTTCCGAGATAAAAAAAAATAGAAAGTTACAAACTATACATATTTTTATATGAGTAATTTCTTCTAATACTATCAAATGTATTTTATTAGACAAAATTACATTAATTTTTTATTTAGACATGAATATCATTTTTTATTAACAATATATTTTTATTCAAAACTATAATTTTTTATAAAAGTATATATTTTTATTTAATGTTAGAATTGAATGTTTAATGTTTGGGTTTACTATTTATTATTTAGGGTTTAGAGTTTAATATTTATGGTTAGGGTTTAGTATTTAGTGTTTGAGTTTAATATTTATTATTTAGGATTTAAAATATTGATTTAAAGAGAATTTAATATTTAAGGTTAGTATTTAATATATAGTGTATAAGGTTAGTATGTATTGTTTAGGATTTATATAATTTTCTTAAAATAAAATTTAATTTTTAATTTTATTAAATTATTAAATAATAATTTTGTTTTAAATTAATTTTATTGATATTTATGAAATATAAACTAAATTTTTTGGTATTTAAGAGAATTGTCTTTTTTTTTATATAATTCTCATCCATAACAGTATATTTGTTCTATTATTTTCATTCGGTTATTATTCAATTGTATTTTTTTTTTTGAGATCGCATCCAACATGGCTAGTATTGTATGACACGATTTGAGGAGGAAGATATAAATGAACCTATAGTCCCGGACGTTCTTGTAGACATGTAAATTAGGATCAAACCTCATAACGTGGCCCAATAGGCCAATACGGTCCTGCCAACAACACAAAAAATCAGACCTAGATTTTCAAGCTCATAAAAATCTAATTTTGGGTCAAAATTGTTAATATTTGGTGTTTCTATATACAAATTCTGATGGTGATGATAAATAAAAATGTGATTCTATATCTTGATATTGTTTACAATATTTGAATTGTTATATTTTCTATATTATCATTTTATGTTTAACTTATTGTTGAGTCTTAGGTTTGTAAAAGGATGTAATAGATGCTACCAGGACAGCCCATGTCTCCTTGGCCTTCTCCATCGTTGGACTCATAAGATACACTTCAACGGTCACTAACCAATCAAGCTTTGATGTTTCTTTACAAATGGAGTATAAATATGACTTGTAGAACTTTTAACATGAGTGAATCTCATTCTTATGGGTATCTAAGTTCAACAACTTGTGAAAAATACAAGACTCTAGCTAGGTAGAATCATCCTAATAAGCTATTATATTTCTTTGTTCATGCGACAATACATCAATGAGTGTATGTAAAATCATCATAAAGCTATTATATATCACATGGACATGTCCTCTTCATCAGATGTGGTGTGTACTATGACTACCTTAAAATATGAAAGCTCATGGTTCCCAAGACATAGCTGCCTCCCTGTGCAGAAGCTCAATGCCGTGATTCCATGGTTTGAGCCAATGAGAACTAACATTTATCCCTAGAATCATTACTACATAGATGTCAGACATAACATTGTTAAGGTTAGGTTTAGTACATAGAAGTAGAACACACTTCACAATACCACCTTGGTAAACTAATATTTTAATGGAATGTTACTATCTTGGTATAGTTATTGATAAATAAAGATTTTGATATTTGTAATTTCAGCTTTTGTATATATTGTTCAATCTTAATTTAGTTGATTAGAGCAAGAACATAAGATAGTTGAGAAGTGGTCCCAAGAATGGTCTACATAAACTTTAGGTTAAATCTTTCTTTGATGAATTATTTCTAACTTTTTTTTTCTATTTGATGATTTAAAATCAACCCATTTGCAGATAACCATAAAGCAAGCATGTAAAAGATATCCAAATCTTGAAAATTCATATATAATTTTGGGTTTACCCATAAGGTTGTGGTCCTGATCATATTCTTGGGTTATTATTTGAATTTTAAACCTAATACCCTACTCAAACCCTAGACCATTTCCACTCTTTAGTTTTACGATAAATACAAAAAAAAAAACTCATTAATTAGCCACCCTATTGGTTGTTCATAGCAAAGAAGAAATCTTGACTTTGACTTAATTGTTAATTTATTTTCACGTGACCAGACCAATCTAAAATCAGGCAAGTGTCAACTTTCTAAGCTTATTGAGTTATTTCTATTAATGTGTCTTAGTTATGTCCTAACTTGTTTATATTTCATAATGAATCTTATTCCTTGTAATTAAAATTAAGAATTAAATTTTAAATGTTTTAGTTCTCAAATGCTCTTTAATTTGGTTAACATTAGTCTCAAAATACAAAATGCAAATGAAAAATATCATAGTTCAAGCCACTTAAATAGATCCATGGAACTGATCTCATAGCAATTTATAATTATAAAGCAAAATAAAAAAAACATATACCTTGTAATAAAAATGTAACATTGACCAAAAAAAAAGAACATTGACTTATACAGTCTTCTTCTCTCTACAGATCAAGCTTGGTCTCATAGTAAATGCATTTACTTCAACGAGCCGATGAACTGCTTCCCTTCTCCATAACTTGATCTCTCTGATCGTTTCCAATATCATTGTTACTTTTGTTGTGTTCAGCTCTTTCTCGCTCCATTTCACGGTACTTGTGAAGATGTCTTCCGACAGCATCAGCATAGTTATCAAGGCCAAGAGTGCTTAGAGCCCATAAGATATCATCTCCATTAACAGTCTTTCGATTCTCCTTGTGACACTTATCTGAGGCTTCACAAGTTACAAAGCTTATGAACTCAGTTGCACATTCTTGAACTGTTTGTTTTGCTTCTTTTGAGATCTTTGCATTTGATGGTAGTATTTGCTTCATAAGTCTCCCTACATTAGCTATTGGTAACAATCTATCTTCATCTGCCATTTTCTTTATTCTTGATGAATCTATCAATGTTGCTCTCTCTTATCACCTTTTTATACAAGTTAATGTATATGAGTATGTGTATGAGCTAGGTCCTTGCACTTGAACCTAGCTACCCTTTAATTTATTACTATACCTAAGATTCTGTCTCTCTATAGATGTGTGTATGTGAAGCCTATAATAAGAATGATATAGTTGAGAATGTATAGTAACTATAGTTCATTATCATCATCATCTTTATCACTATTATATAGTTTTCTCTAATGGATTACTTTACCATTCTCTAGATCTTCTCTTTTATTTATTCATTTTCTGATTTCATAATTATTAATTTTTGCACTATAATTATTTATCTCATTTTATCACTAATAAATGTCTTAGATGTTTTATTGTATTTATTTTTATTAATTTTGTATGAAAAACTTTAATTTTATCTGATGTTTTGTGATCTATTATTCTGGTTAATACTTTTTATTATAATATTAGTATGTATGATGGTGGATCATGCTACAATAACAAATATTTCATGTCATAAAAAAGCTTAAGTAATAAAATTTTTTTTAATAAATAACGTATTATTAATTAAGTGCTCCAAAAGGAAACTGATAATTAATTATACCGACAACGATAAATGAATTAGAGCCTATCTACTTTGGCAAAAGAAGTTATTCTTGATGAAGCAATGGTTGGCTTATAGAATGTCAAAACCTTAATATTAAAAAAATTAAATTCGAAGGATTAATCCGCATATTCCGGTACGGATCATAATCCACTCTAATTTGACCTTTGTTTTTTAAAATATTTAAATTTAAAAGCAATATTTATTAGCATAATGCGCAAATAATTCATATAATTTAGATTAATTAAAAACAATACCTTAGGTCAAAAGAATTGAAAATTAATGTTGTTGTTAAAAATGTTGACCAATACACATGCATGGTTTGATTTTAACAAGAGTAGTTCTCTATAACACCATCAAATGTAGTTTTTTTTTTATAAAATTACATTAATTTTTTATTTGAACATGAATATCATTTTTTATTAACAATATATTTTTATCAAAAATTACATTTTTTATGAAACATATATTTTTTTATTTAATGTTAGAGTTTAATGTTTAATATTTGGGTTTAATATTTATTATTCAGGGATTAGGGTTTAGTATATATGGTTAGGGTTTAGTATTTAGTGTTTGAATTTAATATTTATTATTTAGGGTTTAGAATTTTGATTTATAAATTATAATTTACTATTTAAGATTAGAATTTAGTATATGATGTTTAGGTTTACTATTTATTTTTCAGGATTTATATAATTTTCCAAAATAAAATATAATTTCTAATTTAACGGAATTATTAAAAATAATTTTAGTGATATTTAAAGAATATTAACTAAATTTAATAGTATTTACTATAGTTTTATGTGGATTATTATAGAGCCACATTTTTACGTTAGGATATAGAATACGAACTTAAATAAAATAAAATAAAATTTAATACCGGAATATGCGTTTATAAAGACGTTCTACATAATTCGAAACTGGGTTGACTTAACCATACACAACCAATTAAAAAAAAAGTATCTATAAAGTTAAATATAAATTATAATGTTCATCTCTTTGTGAAAAGCATTTCACTTTTTTCCCTTAATTTATCAATTTAATTGTTTTAATTGGAAAGTTGTTAATGGTCTCCCAATATTTTCTTACTACTTGTATGATTAAATATGATAGATAATTAATTATTAATTAGCTTTCTATATTTTTAATCCAAGTAATAATATATTAACTTTCATTTCATTAACATGTGTATTTATATTTATAATTTCTCGTCAAATTTGGGTTAACTTATTATTTTTCTAAGACTATTTTTAATTATTTCAATATTAGTTAATTCTTCAACTAAAAATACTAGTTTAATGTTTGGTAAACACGATTCGGCCTATTGCGTACAAGCATAAGCAATAGTCTTAATTTGATGATGATGGCCCATGGGCTTTTTGTTGTCTGATATTTACTTTCTATTCAATCATGGGTATTTTTGGCCCATTTATCAATGATCATGGGTATCTTTGGCCCATTTATCTATTATATCAATCTTAGTTCCAACGTTTCGTAATAATTTATTTTTTTTATTTTTTAGTATTTTATAATATTTAATTTTAATTATTATTTTAAAAAATAATAAATTAAAATAAAATTAACCAATATTTTTAAAAATATTAATTATTAAATAGACTCACATTTTTGGAACGAGAAGCAAAATATATTTTAAAATTTCGCTAGAAAATTTAATCGGGACCTTTTTTTCATTTATTATTTACAATTATAAATATCTTCATTTAGCAAAAATTTCCTAAAATAGTTTGAAACGGTTATGCTTCTTTATATAGTTCTTACAAAATATGTTTATATTTAGACTATTATGTTAATACTGATTTAAAATTTGAGCATTAAAGGATAAAATAAAAATCGATTAGAAGTAGCATATAAAAATAAAATAATTATAAACTTTGGACACTAAATGAAAACAATAAAAGACTCTAAACCCTTAAGAAAAAAAAAATTAATACGATTATTCCGAGTTGTATATTTATTTCTCCTTAAGTGGCTTTATGTGCTTCATTCTTCTATAGAAGACTTGGTGTTGAAAGACCGACCAGTGCCCTCCTCTCTCTCTATAAACACGATAAATTCTTACTTTTCTTTGTTATCGTTCTCAACTCTACAATCTCACACTTCCACAATCTCCAACATTGCTTAGTTCTTCTTTAAACTAATACTCTCAGGTTATCAAATTTATCTCCTTTATGTTTCTTATGCCGTGTTTGACAATTCACGTTCTTTGCTTTCTCTTTTTTTCCCTTGGGTTTTATTGTGTCACAACGCTTGTTAATGCTTTGAGATCGACGAAACTAATCATCGGAGATGATATGGAAACTAATCTTCCTTTATTACATTACTTTTTGTTTATACGTTTTGTTTTGTTTGGTGTCTCTTGCGTAAAGGTTTCGACTTTTGCTGCTTACCATTTGTATATGTTCGTTACGAGATCATTGAGAATTACATGTTTATGCTATAAGTTCTTGATGTTTGAGATCGATGTTTGTGGGTTTTTGGTTTTGATTATATTTCGTGATAAGCATGATTCTGAATCTGAGTTTGTGTTTCCATTGAATTTGTCTCTAACTTTTGTATTGAATCTTTTGTGGGTTTTGCTAGAATATTTCTGGGTCTGTGTTTGTTTCAGTGATCAAGTATTGGATTTAATCGAATGTATTTGCTTATTTCACGATCTTAAGTAGTTGAATGTTCAGTTTGGTTCTGTGATCTAAACTATTTGAGCTTTTATACTTTACCTTATCTACTTGTGTTTCTATGAACAATGTATGTATTGTTTTTGCTTCTTAGTGTTAGATCTTGTATGTATCTGAACTATGATTTGAGGTTTGTATAACAATCACTGAAAATGTAGTCTTTTGCGGATTTATGCAGATAAGTTCATTCAGCTACAATTGAGAATGGTTCATGTGATGATGGATAAGGAAAACAATCCTATGGATGAAACAGCTGTCATTGAAGATTCCTCTGATGTTGAGTTTGCCTGTGGAGATCAACAAGTTGAGCCTCGTGTTGGGGAAGAATTTCAAGTTAAGATTCCTCCTATGATGTCTGCATCTGAACGTGAAGTGTTTCTTTCAACTCCACTAGCTTTGGATGATTCCTCATATTCGTTTCTCGTTGGACGACCTGTGCAAGTGATGTGGATAGACAAACAGAGAAATGGAGATGATAATGTTGACATGAACCAATCTTTGAAATCTTTAAGATTGAAAAAAAGACGTTCCTCAGCGAAGAGCAAAGGCGAAAATGACAAGAATTCAGAATACAAGAAGCAAAGGCTGAATCTTGAGGCTGTTCCTATGACAATGTCCAGCTCTTGGAAAGATTATGAGGTGGCTAGTTTTGTTCTTGGTCTGTATACATTCGGAAAGAACTTTACTCAAGTGAAAGAATTCATGGAGAAGAAAGGAACAGGAGAGATATTGTTGTATTACTATGGGAAGTTCTATAATTCAGCTAAGTACCATAGCTGGTCTGAGTCCCGCAAGAAGCGAAACCGAAAATGTGTATATGGAAAAAAGCTTTATTCAGGTTGGAGACAACAACAGTTGTTATCTCGTTTGATTCCTTCTATTCCTGATGAATCTCAAAAGCAGATGCTTGTCAATGTAAGTCTCCTTTACATCCTAATGATGAATGCTTAACCATTATATATAGATTCTTTGTTATTGATCTAACTATTCACAGGTCTCAAAGTCATTTGCTGAAGGAAAGATCACTTTGGAGGAATATGTACGTGTAGTGAAGGATCTTGTGGGTCTCAGGCTTCTGGTAGATGCTGTGGCGATTGGTAAAAAAGAAGAAGATCTCACTGTTATTAGAGCAGCACCAATGAAGACCAAAACATGGTTCACAGTTTCTACAAAACCTTCTTCAGTCTCGGGCTTAGGGGATTACAATTCACTCACATCTGCTGACATAATAAATCAGTTAACTGGCTGTTCACGTCTCAGCAAAGCCCGTTGCAATGATATCTTCTGGGATGCTGTATGGCCACGTTTACTAGCTAGAGGATGGCATTCAGAGCAGCCTGAGGAGCGAGGCTATTTCACATCTAAGGATTACATTGTGTTCATTGTCCCTGGCGTGAAGAAGTTTTCAAGAGAAAAGCTTGTCAAAGGCAATGATTACTTTGATTCAGTCAGTGATATTCTAACAAAAGTTGCTGCAGAGCCTGAGCTTCTTGAGTTTGAAACAGGAGGAGAGATCAGAGAAGCAGCCATCATTGCAGAGAACTCTTCTGGCCAATCAGATGATGAGTCTTCCCCATCTGATAGTCATAGACGCCGTTACCTCAAGTCTCCATGTTCTAACCGTGGAACTCCAGGAATGACATTCACTATTGTGGACACTAGTTTGGCTTCAGAAGGAAAGTTGTGTGATTTACAGAATCTAAATGCAGAATCTCTAGTTTCTGAGACAAAGACTCGCTTAGGAGATAAAGACTCTGAGCCAAAGACTCGCCAAGCAATGCCTCTGGATGCCAAGAACCAAGTGGATGACTCAATGGGATTCACAATTATTGATACGAGTTTAGACCACCGTGGAAAGTTATCTGGATTTAAGAGATGGAGACATTTACCAGGTGATTACACAAAAATAGGTTGTGCAGAGGATGATGCTGGTATACAGAAGGTAAAGGATTCATCAAAGAGGTTGAAGCATAGGTCTACTCGTCAAGCAGAAACTAACTATCATTCAGTAAATTCTGCTCCATTGTTGAAACGAAAACGGCTCAGTGCTTGTGTTAGGAGGGAAAAGGACCTTTTAAGAGACGGTTCAATGTTCAAGCATTTACTGAGTGATGATACAAAAAGGGTGGTCAGTCTTGAACCAGATCAGTTAAGTATGTGTGAGGTCCAACACCAAAATAGCACTTGTGAAGAGATGGATGAGGACAAAGAGAGATATGAAACCATGTTATCAGTTGATCAATCAAAAAAGACTGGAACTGGACCGTCTTCGTTGCTTGTTGTGATTCAAGAAACTTCAGAGATTAAACCAAATGGGTTTAATTCCATCTCCGGTGTAGACAATAACTGTTCTCCAGAGGAGCTAAGAACTGCTCATGAACTCATTTCATCAGAACAAGAACCAAAAAGGCACTGTTTAATGTCTGATTCAGACAAAAAAGGCGCTTCCAATGATCTGAAACAAGAGCAACCAGTTAAGCTCCCTTCAATCTCAGACTCAAAGATTAATAGTTCTCCTTCCAAAGAAATGGGAACTACTCAACAACTTGGTTTATCAGAACAGCAAGACCAACAGATTAGTACAGATGCTCCTAGAAGACAGAGCACAAGAAAGCGACCACTGACGACTCGGGCTCTGGAAGCTCTTGAATCCAGCTTTCTTACAACTAAGAGAATGAAAAACACGACTAAACCCAGAAATCGTCAAAGCTCTAGGAAGGAAAAGCAGTTAGCTAAAACGTGTAACAGAACACAACTTTTGCCAGACAATGGGAGTGGAGATTTGGAGCACAGAGGAGGAGCTAGAATCACTTTTGTAAAGAAAGCACCAGCAAGTAAGCCCTTGGATCAAATAGAGGATTCAAAACCTAGCTTTCTTCTAAATGAAGCAAGAACCGAGAGCAATGCTCTGGATAGAATACAAGATTCAAAGCCGGTTCTAACTCAATACCCAAAACTTCCACCAATTGTTCTGAAGCTTCCATACAAGCGTAGCTAAAGAGTTTCAGAGACTTTTCTGATAATTTTTTGGCGTTGGATGAGAGAGAATTAGCCTTGCTGAAGAATGAATGTGTACAGAACTCAGAAGTGAGCTTTTTTTTTTAACTCAAAAGGATTTTTATGCTTTGTTTTCTTTTGTTTCTTATGCTATTAGAGAGAAGTAATGTTTTTATTTTTAGATTCGCTGGTCTATATCCAAAGAAATTAAGTGGAATAATAATAATAATGGTCATGCAAAGAATCTATAAAGAATATACACATAGATACATACAAATCCTGAATAGTAGTAAGTCTAATCTAATTCACAACAATGCCTCTCTACTATACAACTTCAAATCTTCACTGATTTAAGTGCAGTTGACTTGTTGCGGCCTCTTGATTGCCTTGTCCAAGTTGTGAGAGACTAATTTGGTTAAGTTAGGGTCTTCAAAACCAAGCTCTGCTCCAAATCTTTGCAGTCATAATCAAATTTCAAAAAGCATCATCAGTGACGGCTCAAATTCACTTCACATTCCTTATATTAGTTTAGTTTTAAATTATTTTGACTTACTTTGGATCAAAAACCAGTTTCTGAACCTCTTTGATGGCTGAGCTAGCTGCGTATAATGATATCTTTCCAATCTGATATTAAAAATCCAAACAATTTTCAAGGATTTTAGAACTGAAGGCACTGAGATGGTTAATGGTCTGTTCTAAGGGAAGGTGGAATCAAAGTTTGGTTACCTCTAGAATCTGAAGTTTTGCCTCGTGGTCGTTTGGTAAACACCGGATTTCTTCAGCTAGCCTTGCTGATTCACCAACGCTCTCAGGGCACAAGAAGTCAAGTGCAACTTGAACATTCGACTGAGAATTGTATACGTTAAAATAAAACTTATTAACCTCAAGGGGAAAAGAGATATTCAGTGGAAATTTGATGTAACATAAAATATATTTTACCTGAAGATTCCTGACTTGGAATGGAGATCCAGCCGGAATGAAGATAGCCTCACCACGATGCTGCTCAAACGTCCATGGTTCAACTCCTGAAACAATAGGCAAGAGTCATTCCTCAGTTTTCCATGCAATAAGCTTTTGGAAATAGAACATGGAACAGTGTTAGTTTTCCTACCAAACTCATCTTTTAGTTGTCTCTTGTGGTGATCATTTAAGAACAATCCTTCATACAACGAGCGTGACACCTGAAACTCGCGTAAACAAACTAGGGAACTCAATCATTTGACATACAAAAAGACTTTTCACGTTCAATATGTTGATTTAGTGGGTAAGACTCACAAAATCAGGATTAAAAGTATCAGGCTTCTGGAATGTTCTCTGCAAAAACTTGGCCAGCTTTGGGACGTCTTGCCGTCGAAAGACATCCCACTGGGCACCTCCTGCACATGAAGACGCGCAAGAATATTCCATGTTGTGACCGTTATCAGTTATTTTCTCTGGATTCACGGTTAACGTCATCTCGGATTCATTCTTCTCCGTATTGACTTCACCAAGTGATAGATCATGTAATTCTACGTCCCTTATTGTTTCCTCAGGGCTAATTCGTGACTCATTTTCGTCCATCTTTTGGTCAGGTTCTTCAGGACCGGAGTTAGTCTCTAGCGCCCTTTCGGACGTTATTCCTTCAGATGTGTGCACCAAGAGGTATACCTGATTGACAATTCCAAAAGGGTTTTCATATCAGGGGTGCACCAACAGGTGTGAAAATTCAGTTTTCTCCATCAATTAAAAAAAAGACAAATGTGCTCAAATACAGTCCAAGAGCTGAGTAATGTACCATATCGCGCATACTGTAGTGAATATTAGTCGATGAATCGCCAGCACCAATTTCTTGATATGTCCCACAAGACACATAAATCTTTGGACCAGCATCATTCTGGAGCGAATAATGAGGCAACTTGGCTGCAACATTCAGAAGGCCTAACCGGGGATGTATGTACTCAAGAAAGGGAAATCTTGTGATAAACTCAGGTCTTTGGTAGAAAATGAACTCCTCAGATGCACTTGGGCTCGGCCAGTCCTTTAACTTCCACAATAGCGGAAGATCTGTGTCTTGGTTTTTTCCATCTCTATATGCTTTTGTAAACTCACCAAGTCTTACATCAACCTGTAAATGAAGTTATGCAAATTAATGATCTGTGACTCAACAATATGAAGATATATGAAACTAAGAAATTTACCTCTGATCCATCCAAGCTATTTACGACCTTCAAGAATGGATCATCTTCTCTCAATTTCTCGTCTGAAATCTCGTCTATATCCCTCCAAACAATTTCAGGATCCCATCTAGAGAAAGATGACTCATCAACTACTCCCTTTACAATAACAACCCTACCATCAGCCCATTGTTTCTCAAAATTAGCTATTCCGTCAGATTTAATCGTTTCAAGCGACGGGCTGTACACAAAGTTGTCACCGCTCTCCTCTCTCTCAGAAAATTTGGAGAATCTGGAATCGCGCAATTCAGGGCTTTGAAGATCAGATATCTTGCAGCCATTAACAATCTCCTCAGTATTTTTCACAAGCTTTGCAACCCAATTCATTTTGAAAATGCGAGCAAGATTCAAAGATCGGGAACCGCAGCCTCCATATTCCTGTGGAGGGCAAGGGATACTCCCGTCACCATTGGCTTCCCACTCAGGAAAGTTGTATGAAAAGTCCAGTTTTAACTTAGAAATTTCTGTTCTTTCTCCTGTGATTTGGTTGGTCCCACGAATCTCAACTGAAGAATCTGCCCGTAGATCTTGACAGCATTTCAGGCAGAGGTCATATGAGCAGTTCGAACAATGACGGTAGTAGTCAACAACTGGTATTCGACACACGTTGCTACGTGAAACAAAACATCAATCAGAACATTGACGATAATAAGAAGTGACAATAAGACAGTTGCAGGTTTCAGATAGAAATTTTTTGTCAATTAAGAAGAAGAGCATGTAAGACAGATCAAAAGTACCAGCACATCTGCTCATCTGCTTTCAGTCTTGCTCTGACAAGATCAATCTCAGCTCCTAAAAACGCAAATCAAACTAGTATTAGCCACAAAGAATGTTATAAGTATATATAATTCATTAATTGTCACTGTAAACAAAAACTTGTCTCACCACGAAGCCTCTTCTCTAGTTCTACTTCCATACATTGTTCAAGATGGATCTGCTTTATCACTGGAAGGACAGCAGACAATAGACCATAGAGATACTTCATTTTTTCCAAAACAGGTATTTCTCGGATACGTACCTGCAAATTTTCACAAAGAGCCATCTCATGGTTTATATTTAAACCCCCAAAATAAGTAGCAATGGTTTGAATCTAATTGGATAGACAAGATCACACCTTTATTGTATTATCAGAACGTAGGCAAGGTCGACAATTACACATACCACGACACGCGGGGCAAACTTTCTCGACTTCTTCAAGTGATATCTCCGAATACCTTAAAATGTAAAAGACATCATCAGTATCATGAACTCTTTCTACCAAAGGTTTACAGAATCTTGAGGGTTATAGAATCTTGAAAAAGAAAGCAAACCTTGTTGATATACAAGTCTCGCAGAAGGCTCTTTGATTGCATTTGAGGCAAGAAATGATTCTATCTGTATCTTTTCTCTGGCATTGATGGCAAATTACACCCAAAGACTCTGCAGAAACATCTGTGCTTTCTGCTGAGTATTCCTACAACACATTAAAACAGTCACATATGGGTGTGTAAGTATTCTCTATAACCAAAGCGAAACAACAAATTTACCATTGGACTCATGCTTTGGTGTGATCTATTACGTGACGGATCCATTATAGCAACAGATGATGGTGTTCTATAGGATCTGTAGCTCTCTTCAAACATTCCAACATCTCTAGCCATCTCATCATTCAAATCTACTGCAACGCGTGGCGAGAAACTCCTCATCATTGGCGTCTCAGGGGAGTACTGAACCAAGCTTTTATTATGTCTCTTCTCTCTACTACCATTAATCTTGGAAGCAGAAGCATGACCATTATTATAGTGCTCAATGCTGGTGACTGGTATCTCGAAATCATCCATCTTTCCTTCCGAATATGTATCGGTTTCACCCAATGGTGATCTCGTTTTCGCTTTCTTCTGGTTAGCACGAAAAGCCGAATTAGCAGCCCGTTTCTTGGCCTGGATATAGTGCTTCTCACATACCGTCTTATCTGGCATGGACATTGCAGTGCATCTCCACTGTTTACCATCAGATCTCTTGCATCGTAAATCATCTGGAATCCCGGAAACACTCTCACCATTGCTGTTGCCATTGGCATAGCCGGATGGAGTTTGCTCACTGCCACTCATTCTAATCACTGAATCACAAATTTCATGAAAATTGACCTGCATTGTTAAAACACTTAAGATTGTAAAACTCAAATCAAAGAAATTGAGCAATCGCAAAGGGCGAAACTAAATTGGTATCTTAAAAATTGAGTGAGACGGATTACAATCGCAAAATCCAAATTACTTAGAAAAACCCTTAAAATTACCCCAAATTAAGGTACAGATTCGATCAACCAAAGCTAAATTAAACAAGCTAATTAGTTATGTAGATAAAAAAGAAAGAAACTTGCACAATGGAACTAAGATAAATCTGAAAATTCCGATAACACTAACACAGATGATCACTAGACAGCAAAATCAACCAATCTAAAAGCTATACACATACAGATACACGCTAGAACATACATGTATCGAAAAAATTGCGTATTAAATTCAAAGAAAGCTAGGGAAACGATTAACAGAGAAAATCGAACGAAGAATTGAAATCAGGCTTTGGAGAAGAGCCCTAAGAGATGGGAATTCGAAAGCTTCAACATATATATAAGCGTACATTAATAATTGGTAATTGTTACAATGAAAGAAGGAAACCCCCAAACCTGAAATTAGGGTTTTGCTCGAGAGAAATTGCAGAGGTGATAGATGGGAGAGATATGAATCATATTCAGGTGTCACTTGTATCTCCGTTTTTTATTTCTTTTTTTTTTTAGGTCTTTGGTTTTACTCGTCTTCTCTTCTGGTTTCCTTTTCTCTTCTGTAACTAAGACTTGAATGGAGTGTTTTTCGTTTTTTTTTTAAACTTCAAATTTATTCAAATAAAGTTTATATTATGCAATAATATTTGCGGTAAATTTATTATGCGGTAACTATCTTTTTTGTTATGCAATAATTTTTTGTATTTTTATCAGTTTTTTGGTATAATTTAAAAAAAATATATTTGATAACTAAAATTTATTATCACTATTTTGATAATTTCTAACACATATAACCAGAACTAAATCCAAGCAGAAAACATAATAAAGTAATATATATATATATATATATATGAACTGAAAACTAAACAAATTATTCATTTCATATGCTTATCAATATATATATAAACTGAAAACTAAACTAATGAAATATTCATTTCGTATGCTTATCAATATATTTAGTATTCGTTTGAGAAAAAATCAGAAAATATAGAATGCTATAAGTTCAACTATTATCTACTGCTTTTCATGAAACTAATATAGATATAAAAATTAAGAAAGTTATATTCGTATTATTATTAGTACAAGGATTTATGCTTAATTTAAAATAAATAAAATTAGTTTTTAAATTTGTAATTTGTATAACAATATAACAAAATTTTCGGGTATATGGAATATGGAATCCAATAAAATAAAGCTGCTAAGATTATGGTGCGTAAAGGACACGCGATGTTACGTTGATAAAAATAAGAAGTTAAGAACCAATCGCCTTCGAGAATAATCAAAAGTCAACTTTTGAGTTATTTATAATGCGCATTATCTTTGACTACGTGAAGATACCAAGAAAGATGCTTCAGATTATTCTATGTGGGCCACGGTCAGGCCCACCTGGCCCATGCTATGAATCTCAAGGGAGACACCAAGAGTTAAAATATTAGTACTAAACAAATATTTGGTTTATTTTATTAATTTTATTTCTAGATAGTAGAGAATTTTTTTCTATTTTTATTAAAACTAATTAGCAAGATAATTAAAGTTGAGATAAGGATGAACTAATACAAAGAAAGAAAATTGAGGAGTAATTCTCTCTAAATTTTTATATTTCAATTTTCTGATTGAATATATTGAAGATAAAATTGGTTATTATTATCCAGTAGTTACAATATTAGTATTTTATTGTTTTAGTGATAGCAGTTTGGGTATTCGATTCAGGTTTGGATAGTATCCGATCGGGTTCAGATAGTAC
>KE159320.1:254745-266141 GCA_000411055.1 Leavenworthia alabamica
GATATCTATAGAATTTCGGATCGGATTCGGATTATGTTCTTCTTTTTTGGATTTAGTTCGGATTGGTTTTGGTTCTTAACAATTAATACATACAAAAATCTGAAATTAAAAATTATTACATGTAAATATCTAAAAATATCATAGTACAATACAATTCGTACAATATCATATTTACTCGATCAATATTTATTATATTTTACTTAAAATATCAAAAATACTTAGAACAAAAATTTTGTTAAATTTCACAAATATAATAAATAATTTAAAAATATTCAGTTATTTTGAGTATTTTAGTTGTTATAATATTAAATTAATTGATATTTTTAAGTTTATAATTATGGTTTAGATAATTAGTTTATATAAATCTTTTAAAATTAATATATATTGGTATATAATTGAATTTCGGATATCTATCGGGTACTTATAAATTTTTGGGTTCGCTTCGGATTCGGAATCAGGTTTTTTAGTATGAAAATTTTACTATCTATTTGGATATTTTATAGTTTTGGATTTGAATTCGATTTATTTTTTCGGTTTGGTATTTTGGATTCGGATTTTTTTTCTAGTAGGATAAAGTTTACTATTTTATTTTATTAAAACTAATTAACAGAAAAAATAATTAAACTTGAGATAAGGATTAAAATATAAGGAAACAAATCCATAAAAATAGAATAACCGCGTCCGCGTCCTCAATTTCCAACCAATAAAGAATAATCCGTGTCTGTTCCGTGTTTCTTCTTTAAACCGACTATAATATAAATTCATATATATATATGTATCATCTCCTTCCACTATTATATTCCTCATAAAAAAAGAATATTATCTTTGTTGAAATCGTTTCTCGATAAGACTTTTCAAAGTAACAATGGAGTGTAGATCTTTGGATCTGACGATCATATCCGCTGAGGATTTAAAAGACATTCAATTGATCGGTAAGCAAGACTTATACGCTGTCGTTTCAATCAACGGTGATGCAAGGACGAAGCAGAAGACAAAGGTGGACAAAGATTGTGGTACGAAACCTAAATGGAAACATCAGATGAAGCTCACCGTTGACGACACTGCGGCTCGTGAGANCACCGCAACAAGGAGGATACCCGGGTTATCCACCACAGGGCTACCAAGGATATCCACCACAAGGTCCATACGGTTACCCACAGCAAGCTCATGGTAAACCACAAAAACCTAAGAAGTCTGGAATGGGTGGAATGGGCCTTGGGCTTGGGCTTGGAGCTGGTTTATTGGGTGGGTTACTTGTTGGTGAAGCTGTTAATGACATTGCAGATGATATGGGAGATATGGGTGGCGATTTCGATTTTTAATTGATTTTCATCTTTGCTTTTAAGTGTTATGTTATGAAATTTCAATTTCGTAGGTTAACTGTTCTGTGTCTGGATCATGTGAAGAACTTGAGAGATCAAGTCTTATCTTGTGTTTTATGTGTTTGGTTTCTTCTAATGAAATAAGTAATGTATTCAACATTATCAATTACTCTGTTAAGAATCAAATCAATCGAAACACCAAAAGATAATGCTTTCTCGACTTTTTCATCACTATTTATATTTATACTTTGTAATTTCAAGATGTTTGAAGCCAGTGTTACTAAACCATTTGGGCCTTGGTCAAATTACAGACTAAGAGGGTTTTCTAGCCATCTTAACCGGGTCTAATCCTAAAACCCAGTCCGGCCCAATCTTAGGAAATAAGACTAACGCCTTGATATGTAAATATCCACAAGCTGTTTTTTTAGCTAACATAACGATGGTGTTAATTTGTTATCGCAAGCATAAAATATTAAATAAATATTTCTACACTGATGTGATTAAATAACAATATTTGTCGTTACAGAAAATTCCATTAGATAAAGTATATTTTTTTTGTTAGTAACGAAATCAATATAACGCCAAAATTCATGAATATGCAATGAGGTGTAATTTTGGAAGAACATGCATGACCATAGCTTAACCACTCCATTTATGTATTACGTAGCCATAATTATATATATGTAGATAGATATATATGAAAGATCTTTCTCATTTTCTAACAACTACTCACAGTGTTAAATTTTATTGGAATCAAAATTGAAAAACAATAAGATAATTACAAAACATGCAAACCAAACCTTATGGCGGTCCCTAAGTTTTTGGCTTCTAATATTTGCTCTTAAAACTAAATAATTGACCAAGTTAATATCTAATTTAAAATATTAATGATTAGTATTTCTTTATATATGACTATAAATTTTAAATATAACAAATATTACATGTAATTTATAATAAATACTAGCATCTTGGCTACATATTTATTGTCAATTTATTTACTTTTATTAAAAAATGTTAATTTATATATTTGATTGGATTTTTTTAAAAATTTTATTTGGTTAAATTAAAAAAAAAATTAATTTTAAAATTTATTTAAATTGAGATTTTATAGTATGAATGGAAATAAATGTTATAACCAAATACAAAAATATATATAGCATAGAAATAATTAAAGTTCATCATTAGAATTTAATGGCTTTTCAAAACTCAAAAAAATATAATGTACATATTTAGTAAAAAAATTAAATCTTTTTAACAAATAAATTTTGAAGCATTTTAAAGAAAAAAGAATAGATGCAAAAGAGAAATAATATTATTGTGTACGTCTAAGTTTATTTTAATAATATTAAACTGGAATTAATATTTGTTAACATCAAATGCACATATTATTACTCAATCATAGTTGGTATAGCAAACACACTCATACAAAGTAGATGCCTACAAATAAAAAAAAGAGGTATCACATGCATAATGTTCTAGGCCATGTCAACAACTAAATTCCACATCATCCATATCCTAGCCTTGGCAAAAAAAAAATGAGCCTCCACTTAAATATGTTCCCAATATATGAAAAAACTTTATTATATATGATTTTTTTTTTATTGGATGTCTAATTAATTTACTGGTGCAAGAGTTTAGATAAAGGTAATTACTAACTACTAAAGGACTGATGTAGACAGCAAAACAATACTCGATTGTCGATATACTCTAAATTGTTAAAGGGTAATATGGTCATTTAAGCTCCTTTTACTGAGTTGTTGAGTTGCGTTAATATACAAAACGGCGTGTATGTGTATTGTAATTGTAGAGAATGTAAGATGAAGATGGTTGAAGAAACTAAAGGAGAGAAGATCTCAGACGGATGCAAAGCCACTGGCTCATGTAATCTTGATGACTATGTAGAGGTCACGCTTGAAATGGTAGACGAAACCATTAGCAGTACTATGAAGCCGAAGCCAACTCTTCGGTCGGTTCTTTCAGGGAGGCTTAAGACAATGGTTAAGTCGTTGTCTTTTACTTCAAGCCGGCTTGACCGGAGTAAGTCGTCTGGTGCCATGTTTGCTCTTAGAGGTTTAAGGTTTATAGCCAAAAACGACGCCGTTGGTAGAGGTTGGGATGAGGTTGCAAAAAGATTCGATGAGTTAGCCGTTGAAGAGATGCTTCCTAAATCCAAATTTGGACGTTGTATAGGTAAAAATAATACTTATAAATAATATTTTTTTGGTTTAATTTTAAAATAACATTTTATTTATTTTATTTTATACTTTCAAACTCCATTTATTTACTCGTTATCATATAATAAAATAGGAATGATTGAATCGAGTGAATTTGTAAATGAACTTTTCGATACGTTGGTGAGAAGGAGAGGGACTACATCATCATCAATTACCAAAACTGAGTTATTCGAGTTCTGGGAGCAGATCACAGGCAATAGTTTTGATGATAGGCTACAAATCTTTTTTGATATGTAAGTATACAATATATACTTTTATATTTATTAATATTATCTTAAAAATATATATAACATTACTGATTATATATCTTTTGTTATAACATGTTGCAAGAGAATTAAATAGTTGTTTCTTTGTGTTGATATATAACAAAGGGTTGATAAAAATTCGGACGGACGTATTACGGGAGAAGAGGTTAAGGAGGTGATTAATATAATAAACTAATAAATAAAGATAAATTATTAAAATTAAACTAAATTATTTTATGCTACTTAATAAAAAACATAAGTAGAAATTTTTGTTTTTACTTAAATTGTAGATAATTGCTTTGAGTGCTTCGGCTAACAAACTATCAAACATTCAAGATAAAGCAGATGAATATGCTGCCTTGATCATGGAAGAACTCGATCCAGACAACCTCGGATACATCGAGGTTTGTTGTCTTGTCTACTAATATATATTACAATAGTTACACTTATAAATGGTTAAGCTATATATGGTTGTTTGTAGCTATACAACTTGGAAACATTGCTTCTTCAAGTTCCAAGCCAATCAAACAATAGTCCATCGTCCGAAAACAAACGAGCACTGAGTAAGATGTTGAGCCAGAAGCTTATACCAACGAAAGAACGTAACCCAGCCAAAAGATTTGCTAGGAATTTATCATATTTTTTCTTGGAACATTGGCAAAGGATTTGGGTGTTAACCTTGTGGATGACTATTTGTCTTGCTCTCTTTACTTGGAAATTTTTTCAGTATAGACGTAAAGCTGTGTTTGAGGTGTTAGGTTACTGTGTTTCTGTGGCTAAAGGCAGTGCAGAGACCTTGAAGTTCAATATGGCTCTTATTCTCTTGCCTATTTGTAGAAACACTATCACTTGGCTAAGAACCAAGTTCAATCTTGGCTCATTTGTCCCCTTCGATGACAATATCAACTTCCACAAGGTATGGTCTAGGTGGGGGGCATGAATTCGAAACCGAATCCAAAACTTAAATCGATTCATTAATTTAGGTGTTAAAATCGATCGGTTTATGAATTAAATATTTTTCGGTTTCGGATTCAGATTTTAGTTTTTTGCTTTATCCGAAATAAACCGAATTATATAAGGATTTTTTGTGTTTCTATTTTTAGGTTCGGTTTTTGGGTTTCGGATTTTAGATTTTTTTCGGAGTATTTTTGGGATTTTGGATTTTTTTCTCAGACTTTCAGATTTTTTTGGATTCGGTTTTGATTTTGGATAATTTTTTTACAAAATTGAACCAAAAAAACCGAAAAAATCAGAACCGAATTAGATCGATTTCTATTCGGATTTTAATATGTTTCATTTCGCTTATCCAAAAATAAAAAAATCAGAACCGAATCCGAACCGGAATGCCCAACCATATTATGGCCATTGGACATATGAAAACTTATGCTTATATAATTCAAATAATTGTATTAATATTAGACTTATTTGCTTATATAAGTTCATTACAGGTTATTGCGTTTGGGATCGCAATTGGAATATGCTTACACGCAATATCTCACTTGGCCTGTGATTTCCCCCGGTTGCTTCATGCAACAAATGTAGAGTTTGAGCCAATGAAAAAGTTTTTTGGACACAAGAGGCCATACAACTATATGTGGTTCATAAAAGGGACAGCTGGATGGACTGGAATCATTATGGTGGTTCTAATGGTAGTGGCTTACGTCTTAGCACAGTCATGGTTCAGACGCAACAGGGCCAACTTGCCAAAATCGTTAAAACGGTTGACTGGTTTCAATGCGTTTTGGTACTCACATCATTTGTTTGTCATCGTTTATATACTCTTAATCGTGCATGGCTATTTTATTTACCTCTCAAAACAATGGTATCAAAAGACGGTACGTAAATATAATATTTTTAAATAAAATTTTGATTAAAGTAAGATCATAATGATTTAATTAAACTTAGATTTAATTAAATCATATTTTGTTGTTGATTATTGGACAGACATGGATGTATATGGCTGTTCCTGTATTATTATATGCATCTGAACGATTGATTCGTGCCTTTAGACCAGGTTCCAAAGCGGTGAAGATTTTGAAGGTATTTCTAAATCTCTTCATATTTATTTATATATATTAATTTTATATTATTGCTATGATAATGCAAATTGGACTTATAAACCAACTAGAATTAGCAGGGGTACATTAATATTATTTTATATTATATATTAAAATAAATTTGAAAATATTAATTGTAATAATTATTAAAAATGTCAGGTTTCAAATATTAAATTACAGTAATAAACAAAAATAAAACTATTTATTTTTAAAAACAGCTTTATAGATACAGAAAAAAATGGAGAAAAATATTAAAAAGTTTTTAGGAGTTGAAATTATTTTTTAAAAATAAATTAAATAACTAGTTGTGGATTGGTATTAAAAGAGATGGAGAAAATTATGGATAAGTGTGTTGTATTTTATGAATTAAATTATTAAAAATATTAAATTGTGTAATTTATAATTAAAATTTAAAAAAATGTGAAAATGACACGTAATATTTTAATTATGAGAATGATGCAGTTATTAACAAAATTATTTATGATTTAATAAATATAGATTATACATAATAATTTAATACTGAATTAATTGTTTAGGTTGGAGTATATCCAGGAAATGTACTTTCACTTTACATGTCGAAACCTAAAGGGTTTAAGTACACAAGTGGGCAGTACATATATGTTAACTGTTCCGATGTCTCACCATTACAATGGTAACTAATTAATACTAAAATATAATAATAATGAACAATTAGACTTTATTATTTTGGTAATCTAATATTATTGATTAATTTATAAATATAGGCATCCATTTTCAATTACTTCGGCTGATGGGGATGATTACCTCAGCATTCATATACGCACACTTGGAGACTGGACATCACAACTCAAGTCCTTATTTTGCAAGGTTACATTTTATAAGAGTAACATTCATATACTTGATAAGCATTATAGTTTGATTTAATTATTTTAATTTAAAAAATATAGGTTTGTCAAACTCCGTTAACAAATCAAAGTGGGCTCTTCATAGAAAATAATATAACCAGGTATTTGATTTGTTATGTTTTATAGCATACAAATAAAATTTTATGAAAAGTATAATTAGTTTAGGGTTTAGGGTTTAGTTAATGCGTATATTAATTCTTATATACATAGCCGTATATGAGATTTTGAGGGCTTTAAGCAAAGAAAAAATAGAATCCTTTTATACATGATAAAAATTAAACATAGTTTTTATATAATTTATTTAGTAAAATTCAAGTTAGCAAAAATAATTAAAAAATTAATGTTATATGGTTTTATATATAAATATAGGTTTCCGAGGTTATTGATCGATGGTCCATATGGTGCACCAGCACAAGATCACCGGAACTATGATGTATTGCTTCTAGTAGGTCTAGGGATTGGAGCGACCCCATTAATAAGCATAATCAGGGACGTCCTTAACAACATCAAGACGCAGAAATCAAACGAACAAGGCACTAATAACCACAACATAAAAAACTATGTTGCCACAAAACGAGCTTATTTCTATTGGGTAACAAGAGAACAAGGGTCATTGGAATGGTTCAGTGAGGTCATGAACGAGGTATATATAATATATAATAAATATTTGAATAATATTTTGTTTTATTGATGAGTTAATTAACTAAAAAGTGAATTAATTAAAAAAGGTAGCTGAGTATGATAGTGAGGGGATGATTGAACTACATAATTATTGCACTAGTGTGTATGAAGAAGGTGATGCGAGGTCAGCATTAATCACAATGTTACAGTCATTGCACCATGCCAAAAGTGGTATTGACATAGTCTCGGGTACTAGGGTTCGAACTCATTTTGCTCGACCGGATTGGCGCAGTGTCTTCAAGCATGTTGCTGTGAACCATGTCAATCAACGAGTTGGTATGTCATTATTATTACAACAAGTCCAGGAGAATTCTTTTACAATCTTTTAGTAATGGATTTGATTATTATTTAATGTTTTTGTATTCATAGGTGTTTTCTACTGTGGTAATTCATGTCTGATAGGAGAGTTGAAGAAACTGTCTCAAGATTTCTCTAGGAAAACTACTACTAAGTTTGAGTTCCACAAGGAGAATTTTTAGTTTTGATACTATTTTCAACTTTTTTATTCAGCAATAATTAATATTTGTAAGTAAGTACCAACATATTTGAATAAATGTAGCTGACAATACCCAAAGACTAAAATCTTTGTTCACACGATTGCATTCTCAGACCAAATAATAATAAATTAACAAAGAATACAAAAGCATATATAACAGATTGCTTATTAGTATATTAGTTAGCTAAAAGTTAACATCAAATCCGATGTCGTCCAGCGGTTAGGATATCTGGCTTTCACCCAGGAGACCCGGGTTCGATTCCCGGCATCGGAGCTTTTTATTTTATTCTTTTAGTTTAAATTTTAGTAACGGTATATAACTGTTCAATAATCCATGGGGAAAGAGAGTTTGAAGATTGTGTTTACTTTGGCTTTTGAAAGACCTAACGAAGGAACACATTACACAATTTTATCACAAGTTTTCAACATCCTTCTAATATATGAACAAAATATAGCAGGTGATTTGAAACATGTCAGTCTACTTGTTCTTCTCCATGACGACACCTGCAACTGATAAGAGCTTTGTTAGAGTAACACTAAAAGTGGGAGTGTGTTGAAAAAGGAAAAGACTATTTAGTATTTATAGATAAGATTTTAGAATAGAAATGATTTGAAGGTGATATAAATGGATTTTAAATTCAATACTCGACCAGTGATTTTTTTCCCTTGATTTTTTGATATATTCATGCCTTGAGTAGTAGTGTCACTTACAGTAATTTTGAAACAAGAGAAGTTGGATCTAGACTCGTTCTACGCTTCTAATCCCAGCATTCTTGTCGAAATCCTCTGAAGAAACCACATCCGCAATTATCTTTTCTTGTCCGCGCCAAAGAATCTAGTGACATTTATTTCAATACAACAGATACCAAATTATGAGATCATCTTTAAACAACACAAGAATAGCTTTTTGATAAATAACCAATTGACATTAAACTAAAAAACTTGAAAATTTTAAAACTCAGCCAATAAATCTGACTATCTCTAATGAACCCTATAGCTTGGTCCTTCAGAAAAAAAAATGACCGCAATTATCCAAAACTATGGTCTCCATAGGAATACATGTCAGATACATAAATTTCCATGAAAAAAAAACTAGCGATGTTATTAGCTTTAACATGGAAGAGTTTGAAAACATATTTATGATGAAGCCCAGGCAAACATCAGAAAAAGGCAAACTAAGGGGAGGGAAACTTCACTGGGGATATTACTTAGCTTAATGACAATAATTACCATAATCTCTTAGTATGTGCATCTATGAAAATCAACATCACAATTTACAGTGCTAGAAGTTACCTTGTCAATAACTCCAAATTCTTTAGCTTTTGGTGCATCCATGTAATATGGCCTTCTCATCACGTTAGCTACTGTCTCCACAGACTAAATGACATATTACAATATTTCAAATTAGTGATTACATTTCTCCACTCAAAGGTATGAAATGAAATAGATGTTTTGTACTCACATTCCCAGTGTGCTTTGATAGTAGTTCTACAAGTATATCCCTGTTTGTTATGACCTGCATTGCATACCAATAATGAGATAGATGTAGTAATAAAACCCCGAGTCTTCACCTTAATATGTTGACAAAATTCTGAACCAAATGCTTAAGAAGAAATTTGTGTTCAAATTATCAGAGATATCATAAATAAAGACGGGAGTAGGGAAGAAAGTAGAAGATAAACAGTATGAAAAAGCTAGGCCCAATTTAGATTCTCAGGACACTGAGTGAACAATTCATCAAACCTCTTTCGCACGAATCAGAACATCACTGGCAGGCATCAACCCAGAAGACGGCACACGAGGTTGCTGGATCATTGCTGCAACAGAATGAATTAAACATGTGAGAGGCTCTGATTATCAATGGTAAGCCATACAGGGGACCAGAATGCAGTCATAGTATACCTTTGGCATGTGGCATCATAAACCGTTTACCCTTGGTGCCCGCTGAAAGTAATAGACAGGCTTGACCTATGGCTGCTCCCACACAAACTGTATGTACCTGCACAAGTACGAACCAACTTGCTCACACGAAAACACATGGGATGGGATATGTAACCTTTAGCTTGACTAACAAAGTAGCCATAAAGAAACATTACCTCATTTTTAAGTTGCATCAGAGAATCATAGATTGCAAAACCTTCTGATTCCATTCCAACCTGAGAGTATTCACTGAAATTAGAATTAATGGAAAAAAATAGTCTTAAAAGTCTCAGAAGATATTCAAAAACTCACAGTCTCGCCATCATCACGAGTGGTCCCTGTGGAATTGATGTAAATGTAGATGGGTTCTTTGGGATCCAGCCACTGAAGATACATTAGCTCTGCTACAACCAGCTCTGTCACTGCCGGTACCAGCTGAAAACAAAACCAGTCAGCGCTAAAACAATCCATAAGAATCGTCAAGACTACAGAACTTACAGGCATTCCGATGTAAACAATCCTCCCGTCAAGAAGCATAGATGGTAAATCTGGTGGAGGAGTTCTAGGTCGGTGCTCATTATAAGCCACTGATCTTTCAACCTAATTTCAATCAATAGATTCCGTCAGCTATTAAGCCTATAGTCAATTTGAAATATCTCTTCAAATTCGAGAAGATTAAGCTCATAGATATGAGCATATGCAGATTATTTACGCCTAGAATCTATCACATAGAGATCGGAATTGGACGAGAATAATTCACCTGAGCAGGAGAAGACATGAGCTGAGGGGAATCAAATATGTCTAGATACGGCGGCACATCAGCGTTTACCGGCCGATTGAATAGTTTTTCCGGAGAATTCGCAGCAACCGAAGCGAGCGTCGAGAGAAATGGATCATTTGGGTTTATTGGAGGCATAGGGATTTTAGCTGCGGCTTTGGCGCGGAAGGTATAGCGAAAGCTCTTCAAGTTTCTCCTCCCGCGAGAATTGAAAGCTAAAGGAGAATGAGAAGAGAAAGATGAAGAACGTGGAAGCAGAGAAATCATCGATGCTTGTAAGCAAGACGCCATGGTCAAAGAGCTAGCTACTGGATAGTCAAAAGAGCTATTGGATACGAAAAGATTTAGCGATGCTTTGGGAAGGCAGAGAAATTAGTTATTGGGTCAGATTCCGGGTTGACCCGCTATTTGGTGTTCTGAGTTTATGAGTATAGCTCGGGCCTATTCTCACATACTCAGGCCCATTTGTAATAGACTGGAGTTCTGGAATAAATTGCAATAACCCATGAAAATTTCTGGATTCCCATCCAATTTAACACGTGCGAATGAGAATTTTTATTTTTTAAAAAGGTACACAATCTGAAGTCTGAATTAGGGTCCAATGCGCAATGAAATAATTTTGTCGGGTTCGGTTCGGATTCGGATTCGAGTACGGATCGGGTTCGGATGAAGAAATATTGAAAAAATTATTAAATTTAAAAAATATTAACTAAAATTGTTAGAATAATTTAATTATTTATATATATAATTAGATTTCGGGTTTTAACCGACGGGTTCGG
>KE159324.1:11335-37000 GCA_000411055.1 Leavenworthia alabamica
TCAGGACTGCTTCACTTTAGCCATCCAGGCCCGCTCTTGAAGATCGATGGCAAAGACGAAGAAAAAAGTAAAAGAAAAACTAGATCTGGTTTTGTGTTTTTGAGAGAGAAAAAGCTACAGTGTCAAAGCTACAGTGTCAACTAACATAAACTTTGAAAGTCCTTTTTTATATTCGTCGTTACATATTTATTTATGTGACTGATGCAATTATAAAGTTTATGTAGAAATGATGCCAATGTTCTGATATGCCTTAAAATTATCAAAACAAAAATCCTTCAAACCCTCAAAGACGGGAACCAAACACTCTTGCAAACACATCGATACGGTGTCGTTTAACTCTCTTATCAGTCTCTCATGCTTCTCTGTTTCTTGCGTCACACTCTCATTCAAAAACAACAACTCTGGTTCTACTTCTACAATCATCTTCGCCCCCAGATCAGAATCACTCACCGGAAACACAACCGAGGTTCCCAAAATCTCCTTCCATTCTTTTGTTTTCTTCTCTAACTCCTTAGACAATCTCTCTCTTCTCATCCTCTGTTTCTCTTCCTCTACTTGCTTAAACCCTAAGTCTCGAAATCTCAACCTCATTTCTTCAACAGCACTCAATACTTTAGTTTCATCTACATTCTCAATCTCTCTTAACCACTCGTTACAAACCTTAAATATCTGAGGAGCCTCTATCTCGTTTTCATCTTCCTCCATGATGTTTCGGTTAAGCCACTCGTTTAAGAACCTAACAAAACCTCTATGTGCATCAATGTAACCTCTCAAAGAGTCTCTATATCTTCTAATCTGTTCTTCTAACTGCTGTGTCGATTTCCTCGAACTCGATCCTTTTTCAACAATGTGAACACAAGACTTGCTTCTTGAAGCCACTATAAACTGCTTCTGGTGACATTTCGCTAAGAATCTCCACATTTCTTTGAATCCATTGATGATCTTAATCACCTCAAATAAAAGCTCTTCATCTCTTATCTTATGAATTCTCATTGAAACAGATTCAATTGCTCTAACCGAACAGTTAACCTTTGATAACTGGAATTTAACCACATCTGAGGCTTCGTAAATCTCATCTGATTCTGCTCCATTTTGATCAAGATCCCTTAGAGTCTTGTACCCTTTGTCATAAGAAGCCCTAAGCTTTTCTTCGACTGTAACTTCCTCGTAAAGCTTCTTTTCCCACATATAAAGCTTCTCTAATATCATGGAGAGTGAGTCCACAGTATCATCTTTGAGTAAACCACGCTTTGGAAGCATACTACGCATCGAATTCTCTGAACTACCAAGTACCCTTAAAGCAAATTCTTTGAACTGGGATCCTAAAGGTTCCTGATGAACAACTCTGTTCACTTCAAGTAACTCAGAGACTTCATTGTTATTACTCACAACTTTCTCGCATATACAACTGATCCTTTTCACTACATTCCTAAGATCACTTAAGTCCGAATCTGATTCCGAAGAAGAAGACTCATTAGCTTCACAACAAACTTCCTCATCTGATATTATTACTTCTTCAATAACAATCTCTGGAGTTGTTTCAGAGTCTTGCTCACAAGATTCATTAATATCATCAACCTGATCTGAAACTTGGCCATTACAAGTCTTTGCTACACTATCTCTCTTATCACTTTCACTTGAAGAGCTTTCTTTAACCCGAATCTTCTTCTTCTTCTGTTGATTCTTCCGTATAAGACTATTATGATCACTTTCAGATTCCAAATCAGGAATCCCTTCTCTCTCCCTAATTTCCCTTAATATATCACTATCAAGCTCATGTCTCCGACCAGGTTTAGGTTCAAACTCATGTCTCTGAGCAGGTTTAGGTTCAAACTCATGTCTCTGATCAGGTTCAGGTTCAATAATAACACATTGTGTGTTATCCACGGAATCGAATAAACCGAAAATATCATGACCCATGAAAGTGTTCTGCTGAACTGAAGAAGAGTTTTGTGAGCCTCTCCTGTCATATTCAAGCAGGAGTGGAGCACTCTCAAACTCTTTCTCCTTAAGCCCTAAACCTTCTCTTGACTTCTCCATACCTTTGCTTGAGTCACAAGTTTCATCTTTACACAGAGGTTTTTGCGGATTCTGATCATCATCACTTTGAGACTTATCACAAACCAAACAATAAGAATCCGAATCCGAATCTGAATCTGAGTCTGAATCTGAAACTGTAGCTGAACAAATCAAATCACTACTAGAATCTTCATCAGATGAATAAGGAATCACAATCAAATCTCTATGCACAAACTGATTAAGAGCGTTACTAAAACCTAAAAGAGATCTAAAGTAATGAAGATGAGATTTTGCTAAGTGAAACCGAGCATCTCTAGCTGATCTGATCAGTTCCTTTCTCTCCTTACACAGATT
Organism: Leavenworthia alabamica; assembly: GCA_000411055.1. Lineage (NCBI taxonomy): Eukaryota > Viridiplantae > Streptophyta > Magnoliopsida > Brassicales > Brassicaceae > Leavenworthia > Leavenworthia alabamica. The sequence continues at coordinate 13,709 of KE159324.1, forward strand.
CAACAATGGTGTACTATTATCTCCCTTGGAAGCAATTATACCCATGAAATCTCTTGAATTCTCGAAATTTGATTAACCCTACTTTAATTTCCTCGCTTCCACAATATATCTTTCTTGGATTTTTTGATTTGTTGTACCATTAGCTGATGTCACTACGACTCGATGAACCCTAATTTAGAATCTTGTTCAGTTTTTTTGGGGGGTTAAATTGATAAATAACTTTTAGAAAATAAAATAGAAGTTTGACGAGAAACCAAAAAAAAAGGAAATTTGAAACTATAAAGGAAAAATGACGTAAATAAGAGAATACAACAAATAAGTTACTTAATATTTTTTGCTTAATAGTATAAATTAAATTTCATAGATACTATTAAATTTTGACAATTTTGTTACCTTTTTTTTTTTCATCAACATTTGTATTTTTGTTTTTTAGAGAATAAATTGAAACGATGCAAATGAAATTGTAGTATGACCTTCTTTTAGAATGACATGCACGAATGAATTTTTTCCAAAATTTCCATTATATAAAAAACACACACTATATATTTACATTTTTAAAAAATTGTTTTCCATATCTTTTTATCGGATTGTTAAGCTTTTAATTACTTTTGAGCGTTGCTTTTTAATATAATAATTAGGGTTATAACCGCACTCTAAATTATATTGTTAATTTATAAAATAAAAAATATATATTTTATATATAATCATATTTGTTATAAGAATATTCAATAATCAAATAAAATATATATAGAAAATAGAATAAAAATNGACATATATAATTAAGTAAATTTAGTAAAATATGATTTCACTGTTGTTTGTCTTTTCTTAAAGTTTGAATCTCGTTGGAGCTCCTCACTAATTTTTTTTATTGCATCAAATACTTCTAGTGTTGTTATTTTAATCTGCATCTAAAAGTTGTAAAGAGTTTTACACGCTATAATTGTTTTCGTACACGTAACTGATTTGAAAGATGTCATATAATTGTTTTCAATTTCTTTATCAGCATTAAAGACATAAACCACAATTTCTTATAACTCTGAAATTCTGAGCATTAATTATTTTCATCCGAATAATTGAGTAGGCTATTAATATCTATTTTATTCCGATAACTAAGATTATTGATCATAATTTAAAGTTCATAAATATTGTTTTCATAAATTGAATCCTCTTCTAAATTCTTGGAGCCACAATCATCTGATCGAACTTTGTAGTGTCGAAATTTTTTTACTATTATCATTTGATGAACATTAAGTGTCCAAGCAGAAATTGTAATATTGATAACATTCACGAAATTCATATATGAATTTTAAAGAAAATTTTTTGTTTACATTTAAAGAATCTTAAAAATTTTATAGATAGAAAGATATTTTTATAAATTAATAAATATTAATTTATAGATAAATTAATATCACGATAAATTAATAAAATATCAAAATCCCAATATTATTAATTTATAGAGGTTCTACTATACTATTATATAATTATTCTTTTCCTATATTTTCATAAAAACATTGTTATTAATATCTATTGTTGTAATTTTGTATAGAAATTTATAAAATAATTATTTTTTATTAATATTATGACTATTTTTTTATACATCAAATGTTTTATAACTTTAAAATAAATAAAAAACTAAAAAGATATGATTTGAATTAAAAGATCATTCATAAAATTAATAAAATATTATTATTAAGACATAAATATATATTAAATGAGTTTAATAATTTATATTATTTAGTAATAATAAATTATGATAGAGTTTATAATTTTAAATAGAAAATATGAAAACTTTCTAAAATAAAAATGATAAATAAAATTAAAATATAATACATGCTAATCACACATGTTATCACATATCAATTATATGGAAATATTTCTTCATCTTTGCTCTAATATTATAAAGATAATTTACAAAATATTTGATTTTTATGGATACTGTTATTTTTATTCATAAAATATTTTGTAACTCTAAAATAAAAAAATTAGATGATAACTAAAAAACATTGATGAAAATTAATAAAGAAACATTCAAGAACATAAATATATATTAAATAATTTGAATAATTTATATTAATTAATAATAATAAATGAGATTAAAGTGGTTATAATTTAAAATAGAAAGAATATGAAATTTTTAAAAATAAAAATAATTAAAAAATATGATTGAAATAATTGATTTCTATTGATACTATCAACACATTTTATGTATAAAATATTTTATAACTCGAAAATAAGAAAAATAAAAAGATCAATCATAAAAATTAATAAAAAATTATTCATAAGACATAAATATGCATTAAATAAGTTTTAGTAATTTATATTATTTAATAATAATAAATTATGATAAAAAGGTTATAGTTTTATATAGAAACAATATAAAAAATTTACAAAATAAAAAATGATTAAAAAAATAAAAAAATGATACATGTTAATCACTCATGCTGTCACATATAACTCATATCGAGAAATTTTTTTATTTTTGATTTAATACTTGATACAAAATTTATGAAATATTTATTTTTTGTTGATAATATCATTTTTTTATTTATAAAATATTTTGTAATTCCAAAATAATAAAATTTAAAAGATTAGATGTTAATTAAATTATCATTGATGATAATTCATAAAACAAAATTGAAAAAAACATAAATATATTAAATGAATTTAATAATTTATATTACTTAATAATAATAAATGAGATTAATTGGTTATAACTTCAAATAGAAAGAATATAAAAAAAATTTAAAACAAAAATGATAAAAATAATTAAAAATATAACTAAAATGATTGATTACTATTGATACTTTCTATTTTATAATTCGAAAATAAAAAAATTTAAAAGATTAAATATCAATTTAAATATCATTTTATAAAAAATGATTTATTAACATAAATATCTATTAAATGAGTTTAGTAATTTATATTAATTAATAATAAAAAATTATAATAAATTGATTATAATTTAAATAGAAAGAATATGAAAAATTTCTAAAATTAAAAAAAAAACAAAAAGATATATATATATATATATATATAGGTATCAAAATTTTTTTGAGAAAAATAAATAAAGAAGTAAAAAAAACTAACGATCAAATTAAAAAAAGTGGCATGTGACATCCATATAGAACACCACGTATCACAATCAGGAGATAACCTTCGTCTTTTATAGTATACATTAGTATTTAGTCCGTACATATGCACAGAAATATTCATAGGTTTATGTTTTAAAATAGTTATATTGATATGTATAAGGTGAAAAAATATTATTTACTTTTCTTTTAGATAATCACTATTAGGTCAAATAATTTAGTTTCAAAAATATTAATTTTTTTATAATTTTGCACAAATAAAAAAACAATAGCAATTTTTTTAAAGAATTCAATAGATATAATTTTCTGATTTGGTTTAAAAAATTAGTTATATGAATTTTTTAAAATTTTAAAATACTATTGCAATATAATTGTTCAAAACAAAACATAGATAAATACTTATTTTGGTGATATTAATGAGTTTTCTATTTTATTTTCGGATAAAACACACATAGAAAAATAATTTGGATTACTAGGCATAAGATGTGTCATTTGTATTAGTTTTTGTATAAAACACGTTTACTATCCAAAACTTTTACAAAAAAATTTTATAAACAAAATTTTAGAAAAAAAAATATTTTAAAAAGAATACAGAAAATAAGTAAAAAGCCAAGAAAATATAAAAATATGACATAAATTAGAAGATAAACTTATTTTTTATCTTCATCTCATTACTTAGAAAAACTTCCCAACATCAACGGAAAAATAAATAACAAAATAAGAAATATTGCTATTTTGAAAATAAAATTGTAGAAAAATAAAATTTGTAAGTAAATATAAGAGAGAAAATGGAGTTGGTAGAACTAAATTTTTTTAAAAAGATAGAAAAAATAGAGATAGAAAAAATAGAGATAGCGTACATGGTGGAGTTAACTAAACAGTTGATTTAAAACTGTAGTTCGATTAAAGTGGAGAAAAAATGTTAAAACGCTATATTTGTCACAGTGTAAACTTTATGAGAAACCAAAATAAAAAATTTAGAAACTGTAATTAGAAATATAAAATCAAAATAATAAAATGAAACAAAATAATTTAATTGGATCATGAATTGAAATTGTGAAAAAGTTAACTAAAATATTGGATTATTTTTAGGAGCTATATATTTTTAATTTAAAAAAAATAATAATTGTTTAGTTTATATAGAAAATTTGAAAAACAGTGAGTTTGCCACATAATATTTTGGTAACGTGTCAATAGGATAATGTTGTATTTTTTTATATTACTTGTTTATAATTAGATTCAAGGGATTTGAAGTTACAAAAGCCCAAACAAATTTGCTTTCAAATAAATTTATTAGCTACATATTAAACTAGTTCATATTTCTTCCCCTCTGAACAATGCGATGTGTGAGAATTGAGAGATTCAATATTTCTATTTTCCATACTCATAATTTCATGATAGTGTGGAATTTTATATTTGATAAGTTATATAATTTATGACAAATAAACTGTAATTGGTATCAACAAATTGAATAATTTAGATGAAAAATAATTGAGTTGAATATTGCTAAGTCATTCAACTTCAAAATAGAAAATGAATAATTTTTCTTTGTAATTTATTTGTTTGTTCAATTTTTGAATGAGTTGAGTTTATAGTTTATTGTATCATAGATGACACAAAATGTAAACAGTGTCAACTTCTCGTAATGTTTATGACTTGTGATGCTTTCTGGATAGGTTCTTTCAAATCCGGTTCAAACAAAAATGCATATTTTAGGTTAATTTATATTTTCTTTCAAATATATCACAATTGGTTTGACTTGGTTACTCATCTTTGCTTCACCTTGAAGAAGAGGGTAGCGTCGAACTAATTTGACAATTTCTATTTAATTAATCTTAAAACAAATCTTCGAAAAGGAAAAAAAAAAAAACGAGGAAAATAAGGAATAAATTTGTTAAATATATGTGTATGGAACTCGATCTTTCTTGTATGCTGTTATAAATTTCTCATCCACATACATTTAAAAGTAAAAACAAAACTCAAAAACCCTAAACACCTCAACTCATTATCTCCTTTAAAGGCATGTGGCTCTCAAATAAAGACATCTCGTGTCTCTTTGATTTTTCATAATTCATACTTCACCCTTCGCACCACTAGTCTTTGACACGTTAAAATTTCACAAGCATGTTACGTAGGCCCATCTTTACCCTCTTTTTCATATAATTTTACATCTATCTTTTCGAGTCTTGATCATGATTTCATCAGCACTTTTTAATCAGAAAATTATAGTATTTTAATCAACAAAATAAATTAGATTAGGTATTTGTTTCTATATTATAATATTTGTGATAATTTAATTAAAATAATCCTATAAGTGCTATATCAGCATCTCTCTAAATTAACATACCAATAACTTGGAGTCTTGGACATTCGAATCATTCATTTAAGTTGGTGACTTTAACTCTTTTATTAAATACTTGGTTTAGTGGATCTAACTAACGCTCAATCTAGGAAAAAACTAGGGCAAATCGATTAATTAATGGCAAATGAGCCCCGCCAAGTAAGAGTTTTCGAATTACACACCTTTTGACCATTTCCGTCAGCCATGGACATTCGGTTCGCTTTGTTCGATTTACATCGATTTCAGGTTGTTCGGTTTTAAGAGAGTAAACCGATCAGATTTTTTTATTTTTAGTTCGGCTTTCGGTTCGATTTGAATTTATATTTGGTTAACCGAATAATGGTGTACAATCATGTTTCGCTTCAATTTATTCGGTTTAATTTACACCAAATAACTTGAACCGAAATGTGAATTTTCATATTTATTCGGAAATATTTTTTTTATCTAAAATCGAACCGAACAAACCGATTTTTTTTCGGTTTTATTTTAGAACTAATTTTCAAAAACCAAAAAAAGCGAACCATTTACACCGAATAAACCGAATACCTAGAACTAATTTCCGTGTTTACATACTAATAAAAAGTATTGACTACAAAAAATATTAAAAAGTACAATATTGAGTTAGCCTATGAAGTGAAATAAAATTAGTGGTTAGAATTTGATTTTTTTTTTAAATAAATAAAAACACTGTGACCAAGTTGATATTTGGTGACCAGTCCGGTCCATTCCAATTTGATATCATCATTGTGATCCTATCGTAAACACAAATGATATAATTAATATTAAATTTTACTTATTAAAAAAGAAATCGAAAACCTTATTTCACACAAATGCTTGGCTCGGAGCGAGAGGAATATTAGGAAAAAGTAAATAAATAAATAATAAAAGAGTGGACCCATTAAACGTGAATTAAGGTCCAGACAAATCTTCAGGTGGAGATCACGTGGCTCTTAGAGAACCTGATTCGTCCACGTTGGATTACTTAGAATCTCGCTCTCCTTTTTACAAGGCTGAGATCTCGCCACGTCATTAACTCAAATCTACCTCATAAAATATCTGTTTTTTCTTATCAATACTACTACGGTTTTGAAACCGCCCATAGCATTTATCCCGGTACGTGGTTTCTGAACCAAGCAAATAAATTAAATTTAAAAATCAAATTATTTTCCCTTTTTATTAATTAATTATTATTTTTTCATTTCTCCTATATTTAAGAATTCAAGATTAATGCTCAACCACATAAACCAACTCATAATTTCAATCAAACTAAAAAATACGTGAAAAATCGTTACTGAGGTAACTTTAAATGACTAAAATACCCTCAGAGAATTAAATCACATAAAACTCGCCACGAATTTCTCATTATACAATTCCTTTTACCTTTATTTGTGACCGCAGAAGAAACGAGAGAGAAGCAATAAGAAGAAGACGAAGATTGATAAGGATATGGTGAAGAAGATGAAGTGTGAGCTCTGTTGTGGTATAGCGAGAATGTATTGTGAATCGGATGAAGCGAGTTTATGTTGGAATTGTGACGTTAAAGTTCACGGCGCTAATTTTCTGGTGGCTAAACACACTCGTTGTCTTCTTTGTAGCGTGTGCCAGTCTCTTACGCCTTGGAAAGCTTCTGGTCCTCGTCTTGGCCCTACTGTTTCTATATGTCAGTCTTGTTTAGCTCGTAAGAATAACTCCGTCGCTGGTAGAAATCAGAATTTAAATTGTTGTGATGGAGATTTGTTAAGAAAAGAAGATGATGAAGCTGAATCTTATAAAGATGATGAGGAAGAGGATGTGAAGGAGGAGGAAGAAGAAGAAGAAGAAAGGGAGAATCAGGTGGTTCCGGCAGCAGGGCAACAAGTTCCGGTGGTGAGTTCATCTTCTTCTGTTAGTATCGGTGATGGAGATCTGGTGGTGAAAAGGACGCGACGAGATTTGGATCTTAACTGCTCCGATGTATGAATCTGTTTCTCTATTTTTTTGAAACGGTTTTGTGATTTTGAATTAGGTTTAATTTTTTTAATTCAAATGTAGGAGGAGATCGGTGATTCTAATGAGTCTGGACCATTGAAATGTTCATCGAAATCAACGGCTAAGATGAACTCAGTTTTGAGATTACATGGAGGGAGAAAAATCAGACGGATGTGATACATCGTCTGCTCTGGTTTTTGAAATCGTCGATGAAAGTAGAGATTGATTCAGTCTTTTTTTTTTTACTGTAATGGATTAATATTTAGCGTTCATTACTAACAATATTTGTGTTGGTGAGTTGAATTAGTTTAAAACATTCCAAATATTATTCGTTTTTGGATTCTTAGCTGTTGAAGCTTTGTGTTATTAGACTCATGATTATGTTGATTTTATTTGTTTAAGCTATTATGTTATGTTATCTTAATGATCACATAACATATCGAACTTGGATTCCCTCCAAAATTCTGTAATCTATAAGTTCTCTGGTTCGACATATCGGGAAGGAGACTAATACTCTTCGACATTCGGTTCTGAATATATGGCATCTCCATGATGGATAAGTTCTTTCCGCAATACTCGGATCTTCGACGAAAAGTTTTGCAGATACGACATTCTTTCTGATGGACAATCTCTCTCCGCAACACGAGACCACGACGGTCTTCCCGCAATACGAGACCACGACGGACGATATTATCTGCGCATACCGGAACCTCTAGAAAGCTTTTACATCTTTTAATATGTAATAAATACGTACTCTAGGTTTCAAACCCCAAACCTGGTGTAGAAATGTTTAAACCCTTCACCACTAATTTAAAAGTGCTTTCACAAAGACTAATTATGTTTTTAATTATAACATTAGAAGAAGTATATCCAACCAAAAACCAAAATTTTAACAGTTGGCATTTTTATATTCCTAGGAAGAAGAAGTATATGTGAATTGGCCGACAGGTGAAGAGTGCATAACGTATGAATGTCGTTAGCTTTGTAATTGTGACCACTAAAAATAAAAAAAGTTGGAAGACTACACAAACAAAAACCAAAAAATGAAAAAAAATGAGAGGAGGAGGAGATATTAATTCCATTGGGTCCTCCTTTAAACTTTTTATTTTTATTTTATTAGTCAAGAGTTTTGAACCTGTCGTATTCGTGTCTCTGTCTCCAAACTGTGTTTGAACTTTGAAGCTTCAAAAATGATATTAATTAATTTAATTTGTAATATTATTTTCTTCTATTTTATAGCTTTTTTGTTAGTAAGAGGAAGATCCAAGTTGTTAAGATGTATAAAAGATAAAAACGATTTAAGGATTTAAAAAGAAAAATTCAACTCATGGTTCGTTAAATAAGTGGACAACGAGCATCGGTCTACAAAAGTTATTTTATTCATTTAAATTAATTTAATCAAATCATGTGGCTCTCGTTGCATCTCTTGTCTAAAGACCAATCGGCTTCAAAATCAAATATGTATCAGGTTTAAAACTTGGATAAACAATACTTGTGGATATGATGATGGCAATCAAGTATTAAAAAATGTAAGACCTACGAACTAAACAAGTATTACAAGTTATCTTTAGTTGTTTTGTTTCTTCATACTTGGAAAAATCAACCCTTGATTGAAACTTTAATCCTCAAGTCAAACCACCATAAAATCTACAACTCTGTATTTGATTTTAACACAACAAAACAAACCGAAACCAGTCTTTTATTGAAGATATCATAATCCTTAAAAGAAAAAAACTAAAATGGGTTTAAGTAATCATACAAACTCCTTCATGTTTAATGCAGAAACCATTACATAACCCCAAATAAATTCATAAGGATAGAACACACACACACTCAAACACCTCTGACCATTCCGCTAAAACCCCATACTTGACTTGTGTACCTTTTCAATTCCAAAAACAAAGCGAGGAAGAACAATCAAGAGAAGATAAAAGTTTTAAAATATCGTTTGATAAGAGTTTTTTTTGGTATTACCTAGATGATGCAAGGCGGGCGAACCTGACGAGATCCCAAGAAGTATCACTCATCTGTGGTAGGTAGAAACACATGAAAATAAAGAAGACGATATTGTCATTTTGTTTTAATATCTAAACATTACAGAGTATATGAAAGTTTTCTATACATAGTTACACAACCAAGTTCTTTCTATCTCTAGATTTTTCTTTTAAACATAGCTCTTACTAATAACATGTCCTACTCTGGATCAGACCATTACAACAAGTATAAATTATTAAATTCTACTTACATTTTACCTTCCTTTCATAATCTAAAGTTACATACATACATAAGCTTTACAAGAAGAACAATATCACCATTTGATTTTCAATAAGTTACATATTTCAGAAATATGACAAGTATTTTATGATTACAGAGAGCAGATTGTATTTTCCCAAGTCAAGAATCATGATACTTTGATAGCATGCTAATTACAATAAACGAAACAAAAGCACCTGGAAATATTCATTCTTCAAGCACCAAAAGCAATTTCTCCTAACTTAGTAAGTGCAAGTGTATTTTAATCTAAGCTATCCAGAAGACTGATTAAACAGCAAGACACAATACTACCATATAAAGAGAATCAAAACAGTGAATGTTGAGAAATATAATAAATGTTGAAGCTTCTTTGCCTCACTTGGAGATGAACAAGAATCTTTCTAACTTCAGGAAATCAAAGCATGTAAAAAGTGAATCAAAATGGACATACTTCAACTCAAGAATTCATCAGCTATAGAAAAGATCTACTTTTCATACGTTTCCATCTATGTCATTCTCTCATAACATATTCAACAGATCACAAAACACTCAGTACTAAACCCTAAATCTAACATATCAATGACAACATCCATGAAAAACAAAGCAGGTCATTCATCAGTAAATCACATAGAGATTAAAGATAATAGATCACTAACCTTTGATGTGTTCATGATGAGTAGAAGCAGCAACACCATCTTCATCATCATCATCACCACCTGACTTAACAGTAACAACAGGTACAGGTCCATCATGATCATCAGGATATCTAACAACAACAACAGGACAAACACAGTGATGAACACAATAATCACTAACTGAACCAAGCTTGCCATCACTTCCTCTCTTCTCAGCACCATATCCTCTACTTCCCATAATCACAGCACTAAGACCAAGCCTCTCAATCTCTAGACACAATCTCTCCCTCATATCATGATCTTTAACTATATGGATCTTATACGGAAACCCTAATTCCTTCAACGGTTTCGCTAGATCTGCAACTTTGGATGAAGTAAACGCATCAAAATCCTCTTGACTAGGTTGAGACTGAGAAGATGGATCTTCAAGAGGACTTTGTGTTTTCAGAGGAAGAGGTCCCCAATCAGCGCCGAAGAGGACAGAGGTTGGAGAAACGTGGAGAAGAACAACGGCGTCTCCAGGACGGATGTAGTGATCTACAGCCCAACGAACGGCTAAAGAGCTTTCTTCAGAGAGATCAACGGCGACTCCGATTTTACGACGAGCTCCAGCGGTGGGAGTTGGAGTTGCCACGGAGGAAGGAGTAGAAGAGGAGTGGTGGTGGTGAGAGTGGCGAGGAGAAGGAGGGTGATGGATCTTGATGTTGGGAAGCTGAGGATGATCGGAATCTGGATTCATGATTTTTATCTGAGAGTGAAATGTTTCTCGCAACGGCGTATGAAGATGGAGAAGAAGATGCGTGTTTCTCAATTTCTCGATTTTTTTAATGTTTTGTAAATTTATTTATGTATTAAAAAAAAAGAATATTCTTATTTCGATAAGGTAAAAATTTACTAAGCAACAAAAAGAAAAGGAAAAAATAACGTTTAAATCATTAAACTGCACGCCGTCATTTATACCTAAAAACTACAACCAGTTCCACAGAAATGAAGTTAGTAGATGGAGTGATCCAACGGTCAAGAATAAATCTGAGCACCATAGTAGAATAGAACCAACGATGCACTAGATCCCCGGCGTCGGTAAATTCCTCAATTTTCTTCTTCCAGCAGTTTGAAGACGAAACCTCACTCAAATTCTGATCTGTGTATCTACCAATCGAGGTTTAGCCTATGTTCCGTCTAGATCGGTGATTCAGATGACGAACTACTTGGCTCAGTTCCAGACGATTAAGAATTCATGCGATCGTCTCGTCGCCGCGGGTAAATTCCCCAAAATATTCCCATCTATCGTTACTAGAGTTCAGTTTCTCTACTGTATTCGATTAGGATCTTACTTCTCCTCTCTTTCTTTCCCTTTTTAGCACATTTTGCAATGTCCCAATGTAGTTGAAGTCTTAAGTGATTTTTTTTCAGATCGGATGATATGAATCTGAATAGAGAAAGTACTGATTTCAGAATTTGATATTTTGGTTGTTCAATTCTTCGTTTTGAAAGTCTTTGGAGCTTCAGTATAACATAGAAGTTAAGTTTGTATTGTTTTTAAGGTTTACTCTCATTTGATTGAATATAAGAACTGTAGAATGTACTAAATCGTCACTGTGATGATTATTATTTGGTTTCTGTGTGATGCTGAGACATGTGATTCCATGCATTCAATAACTTGTAAATGGTTTGTCAGAGTATTTACATCAAATGAAGCTAAAAGTGCTTAGAAAAGTGAGTTTCTCCAGCTAATGGGGAAATAATGAGAACGGATCATGAGGATTGCTTTTGTTTCTCACCTTTACACTCTTCTTGTTCATTAATCTTAAGCTGTCTTCTCTTCCTGTTTGTTCTCCTGAACTTACCCGTAATAACGTTTGCTTGCATTTCTTTTTACAGTGGAAGATGTGAGTGATCTGTGGCCTACAGTGAAAGGTTTATTTGAAGAACATCAGCCATTAAAAAGGGCGTTCTTAACAAACAAGACACGAAATCCGGTGTTTATTGAGAACTTGCCGGTTGAATATATATTAACTACAGACGCTAGACTCCGAAGTCGATTCCCGCAGGAGCAATATTTGCTCTGGTTTAGAGAGCCATATGCAACTATAGTTCTCGTGACATGTGAGGTACTTGTCTTGTTGATATCTTTTTTTTTTGGTTTTCTGTCTCATGCTTGGCAGTGGAGAGTTCTCACTTGTCAAAAAAAATGTAATAAAGATGATGTGCTTGATAATATTACTTTTCTGTCTTCCTTTTCCATAAAAAACAAGAACCTAGATCATAGATAGTAGGTACTCTTTGTAGTGTTTATGGTCTCCGGACTAGGTTGTTTCTCCAATATATCACTTATTCAGTTCGACATTTTTTGTTCTTCTAACTTTCCTGAGTATACTTTTGGCCTTTCAGGATCTTGATGAGTATAAAAACATTCTCAAACCACGTCTGAGATTAATTGTTCAGAACGATGAGAGGGAATGGTTTATTGTATTTGTATCTAAAGCTCATCCAAGTAATGATCAAGCAACTAAATCTGTCAAGAAAGTATATGCAAAGCTTGAAGTTGAGTTCAGTTCAAAAAAGAGAGAAAGGTTAGCAATGCAGATTGGGCATTGCTTTATATATTTTGTTTCAATACAGCTAGGCAACCACCAAAAAACACCATGCCAGATTCTTAATGAGACTTGATTGCACCTACTAAAATATGGTTCCAACAAAAATAGAATGAGTTTAGCAGTTTCACATTTGTCCATATTCATATTTTGCAGTTATCCTACTACTCATATTTTTGCTAGATGCATAAACTAAATCCATTTTGCAGTTATCACTCAGATAAAGAAACTTATCTGTAAATAGTTACTTACGAAAATGCATTAGGGATAGGTGCTGCAATACCTTTTCACTACTTGATCAATTTAACGTATTGTATGCATGCCTACAGTCTTCATATGATAATTTTTGCAATGCTTTTAAGGTGTTGTAAGATGGATGTACATGGCCCTGATGGACATTTTTGGGAGGATCTGGAATTAAAGATTACCGAGTGCATCAGGAATACCTTGGATAGGCGCGCACAATTCTATGAGGATGAGATACGCAAGCTCAGCGAGCAGCGGTTTATGCCAGTTTGGAACTTTTGTAACTTTTTCATCCTGAAGGTTAGTAGCTCTCTTCTCAATTTCTGAAAGGAAAGTGAAATGGTTCAAAATCCTGTTTCTTCCTTTTTGTAATTTGATTTTATGCTGTTTATTGTACCTTCTATAGAAGTATGAGAAGAATCCCCATAAACTTAGAAATATTATCTTTGGTCCTTGCAGTCACATTTGATGAACACTTTTCTCGTTTTCTTAAAGGTCATAATGTTCTATGCTATCTCAGGAAAGTTTGGCTTTCATATTTGAGATGGCTCATCTTCATGAAGATGCATTACGTGAATATGATGAACTAGAGCTCTGCTATTTGGAAACAGGTTTTTTTCTACCACTGTATCTCTCTCTTGCAGATATGTGGGAAAAAGTTCCACCTTTTTGTATATTTATTATAATTCTGCATTTGTTAATATAGTAGCAGGAAGAGAGACTATATGTAATTTTATATTCTTAGGTTTTGACATCTAGCTTCATCTTTCAAAGCATTTGGGATCAATAGTCGTCCAACAAATTGATTTCTTTTTCCAAATTTTTCCTGAACGAAGAATCTATCATTCATTAACTATGGTGCAGTTAATATGCCTGGGAAACAGAGGGATTTTGGAGGATTTGACAGTGAAGATGACCAGGCTATGCTGCTGAAACCAGGAAGCAAACCATTGACACAGATTGTGCAAGATGATTCTTTTAGAGAATTCGAGTTTAGACAGTACCTCTTTGCCTGTCAATCTAGGGTAGGTGTACACAAGAGCCATCATATTGATCCTTTGTAGCTTTACTTTACCAACTTTTTTATTAACTTCCTCTATGTTTTTTTTGCAGCTGTTGTTCAAGTTGAATCGTCCTTTTGAGGTTGCATCCAGGGGCTATTCTTTTATTATCAGCTTTGCAAAGGCCTTGACCTTCCATGAGGTAGCCTATACTGTTACTAAAGAAACGCTTATTATCAAACGTCTGGTTTGTTGATTTTACTGACCTTATTTTTCCACTTCTTTCAATATTTTATAGAGTGTACTGCCCTTCTGTATGAGGGAAGTTTGGGTAATTACCGCATGTTTAGCGTTGATTGATGCAACTGCTTCTCATCACCATGATGGAGTTGTTGCACCTGATATTGAAAAGGAATTCTACCGTCTTCAGGGTGATCTCTATTCACTGTCACGAGAAAAGGTATTAGATATCTGCTTGCTAAAAAAATTTGGTAAATGTATAAACCCCTGTTTCTCTTCCCATTCACTGTTATCCTCTTTCAACTTCTGACTGCAATTTGGATGGAGTTTTTCATTGTATATTTTCTTTTGAGGTGATATTGCATTTGTCTGCATCATAGTTCAGTAATTGTTTTATTGGATGTCATACTGGTTTCTTCATGTCCACGCACTTTAAAAGTAGTTTTGTTGGTTGAATTTGAACTTAATAAGACAATCATTTTCAAGTGCTTATTCCCATTGAAACACCTTTCTGATAATGGCAGTTTATGAGACTCGGATATCTGGTAGGATATGGGACAGACATAGAAAGAAGTCCACTTAACAGGTATAGTCTATTTCTCTTACATCATATGCATTTTCTTCTTAAATAGAAGTATTAATGCTCAAGTGCCCTCCCGTAGAAAGGCTTCACTTCAGAATAACAAAGCAATTCTTGTTGTCTCAAAAAAAAGCATGTAGATATTTATCTAATTTTTGAAATTAGGCTATGCTGATGCTGTTTAGTAGTATTTAACACATTTTTTGGGCAGTGCTTGTCTTAGTATGCTGCCTTGGCCAAAACCGGCCATTTGGCCATCTCTTCCACCAGATGCTTCCTCTGAAGTGCTTGAAAAGGAAAAGGTATGATCTAAATATGCTGTGCGAATGTGTTATCTGATAGCATTCTTATTTGAAGCCAATCATGCTATAGATTCAGGCTAAGAGTTAACTGTGCGTGCATGGCCTCTTGTGGACACTGTCCTAATTTTGATTACTAGGATATTGTTTGTGAATGTAGTGTATATAATATCTAGGTCTGTTTTTATTCAAGAATACTTATCTCCTTGTTTTGGTCCAGACTATTCTTCAAGCAACTTCAAGGACCAAGCATTTTGGTATTCAACGGAAACCTTTACCTCTGGAACCATCTGTCCTTCTACGTGTGGCTAACAGAAGAAGGGCTTCTCTTTCTACTGGAAATATTCCTGAAATGTTTGATGGCCGCTCAAATTTTAATGAAGGGTAATGAAATTTATAAAATTCTGTTTTCTTAGTTCTTCTTGTTTTGAAATGTGTTAGCACTTAGCACTTAATCCCAAATATTTTCCTGCACATCATTACCTTTTGTAATTTTTTTGAGGAACTAAAATGATATGTTTATATATTTCTACAGATCAGGTTTAGAAGCATCTCCGAGAACACCTTCGTCACTTAAAGTACAATCACCTCCCATGTCGAGAACAAATTCTTCACCTGGAAATTTTGAAAGTCCGCTAGATAGGCCAATGAGGCTTGCGGAAATTTTTGTTGCTGCTGAGCATGCTCTGCGGCTTACAATTTCAGATCATGATTTGTTGAAGACATTATCATCTATTCATGATTTCGAGGTACCATAACTGAGAAACTCAAACGTGCTTGCCATTTACACAAGGACAGTGAAACTTCTTATTTTCATGCTTCTCTTTTTTTCTAGCTTCTCATGTATAAATTTTGTTGTGGCAGCATAAATATCTTAACTTAACGAAAGGTGCTGCCGAAAATTATCACCGTTCCTGGTGGAAGAGACATGGAGTTGTTCTTGATGGTGAAATTGCAGCTGTCTGCTTCAAGCACGGAAATTATGATTTGGCTGCAAACTCTTATGAAAAAGTTTGTGCCCTTTATGCCGGTGAAAGATGGCAAGATTTACTGGCAGATGTCTTGCCCAATTTAGCTGAATGTCAAAAGATTCTTAATGATCAAGCTGGATACATGTCATCTTGTGTTAGACTACTTTCGTTGGATAAGGGTTTATTCTCATCCAAGGAGCGGCAAGCTTTTCAGTCTGAGGTTGTTAATCTTGCACACAGTGAAATGGAGAACCCAGTTCCCTTAGATGTGTCATCATTGATCACATTTTCTGGAAATACTGGCCCTCCACTTCAGTTGTGTGATGGAGACCCTGGGAATCTGTCTGTGACTGTGTGGAGTGGTTTTCCTGATGAGATCACCCTTGATTCGCTTAGTCTTACCTTGGTAGCCACCAACAACACTGACGAAGGCAGCCAGGTTTGCGTCCGTTGGACATGAATATTCTCGTTCTTTTCTTCTATCAAATATTTAATGTTCTTAGAATTTTGTATATAAAGGCTTTAAAGAGTTCTGCTGCAACTTTGCTAAAGCCTGGAAGGAATACTATCACTTTTGCTTTGCCTCCACAAAAACCGGGGTCCTATGTTCTGGGAGTCGTTACTGGCCAGATTGGACTCTTGAGATTCAGATCTCATAGCTTTTCAAAGGGTGGTCCTGCAGATACTGATGACTTTATGAGTTATGAAAAGCCAACCAGACCTATCCTGAAGGTACACGATATCCCAACTTTAAGACATTAGTTACAGCTTTTTGGAATAGAAAATTATTAATTTGCATGCATGAGTAGTGATACTCTTATGGACATTTGTTTCCTTTGTTGATACAATAGACATCTTATCTTTAGGTTTCCAAACCAAGAGCTCTGGTTGATCTTGCTGCAGCTGTGTCTTCTGCGCTGCTAATAAATGAAGCCCAGTGGATTGGTATCATAGTACGTCCTATTGCTTACTCACTGAAAGGGGCCGTCTTGCATATTGACACTGGTCCAGGGCTAAAGATTGAAGACTCATATGGCATTGAGATGGAGAGATATATGGACATAGATACTGATGCTGATGCATCAAAAGCTGAAGTTTCTGTACAAGATAGCCCTGTCTCTCCAAAACGGGACTCAGAGGTGCTTAATCTCTGCGATGGTAAAATAGTGTTCTCAGATTGGGCGAGCGATGTGAGTTCTATTCTGTGGGTCCCTGTTCGTGCGCTGAGTGAGAAGCTTGCTAGAGGGTCATCTTCAGGTTTGCAGCAAAAAAAATAAAAAATCTTCTGATTTTTACATGTCTCTTGTCACATCCACCGCCCAGTGATCATAAATCTTTTGTATTAACAGTCAACCCGCTGAAACAAGATATGTTAGAGGGAATGAGAACTGTAGCTTTGAAACTTGAATTTGGGGTTAATCATAACCAGATATTTGAGAGGTATTTCTTGTTATGGCAAAGCTTGATCTTCTTTTTCCACATCGAGGTTTGACCCGGCACAAACTGTTATTTTCCTCATTCCATATTTACCTTTGATTTGTTGTGAGCAGAACCATAGCTGCACATTTTACCGACCCTTTTGACGTTACCACAAGGGTGGTAAACAAATGCAATGATGGCACTTTGGTGTTGCAGGTAGTTATCTTTAGCTCTTTTATATTGGAAAAATCTTATCCTTGACATCTCAGTTTCCTCAATTTTATTCACGCGTACCCAAGGTTATCAATCAAATAATTCCTATCTACAGGTTATGCTACACTCCCTAGTCAAGGCAAACTTGATAGTACTTGATTCTTGGCTCGATCTTCAAGATGGATTTGTTCATGGAAAAGATAATGGAAGACCGACTTCAACGTTCTTTCCTCTTGTTGTGTCTCCAGGATCTAGAGCAGCAGTTGTGTTCAGTATATGCCTAGACAAGACTATGTCATCAGGTATATATTTCTATAGTTCTGAAGAAGGGTTTATATGACTCTGTTTTATAATTTACATCTTACTTTTGGTTAAACATACATAATCTGATAATGCCATCTGAAGCTATTACAGAACAATGCGTATTATAATAGTATAGTTTCGGCAAGGAAGTGCGATAAGGCTTATGTAAGATAGAAAAGGAAAAACCACTTGATAGAACATGTCAAACACCCGAACTATGTCTCTTCTGTAACTCGTTTCTGTAGGCTTATCTAATTTTAGTTTCTGTGAACCTTCAATCAAGATGCTTTTTTATCGAATTATGCAACTATTTGATAGATTGGCTTTAAGATGTGGCTATTAGCATATAATAGCTTTTACATAGGAAAACAGAAAAAAATAAAAAATAGTTGTATTAACTGCAAAGTAACTAATTGTTTGTACGGCAGAAGAGAAAGGTTTGCAGCTACCAGAGAGTATTCTGAATATCAAATATGGAATCAATGGGGATAGAGAAGCTGGAGCACATAAGCCTGTAGATGCAGATAGCTCTGGAACTGATACTGAAGGGAGAGATTTGGTGTTCAAGAGTGCTATTGTCTTGCAGCGTCCAGTACTTGATCCTTGCCTCACAGTTGGCTTCATCCCACTTCCATCTGATGGTCTTAGGGTCGGGAAACTTATTACCATGCAGTGGAAAGTCGAAAGGCTTAAAGAAAGTGAAGCTGTAGAAGAACAACATGTAAGTCCATGTCTAATATCGAGCTTCTTCGAAAGAGTTTTGACTGATATCATCATCAAACCTGTTAATTGTTATGTTTACACAAGGATGAGGTGTTATATGAAGTCAATGCAAATTCGGAGATTTGGATGATTGCGGGTAGAAAGAGAGGCTATGTATCTCTTTCGGAGGAGCAAGGTCAGTGATTTTTGTATACAAAAAAAGTGATGATTTCAAGATATGATTATATCTGTTTTGTTGGGTGCAGGTTCAAAAGTAGTAATCTCGATACTATGTGTACCTTTAGTAGCTGGTTATGTTCGTCCTCCACAACTGGATTTACCAAATGTAGAAGAAGCAAATGTAAGCAGTAATCCACCGAGTCCTCACTTGATCTGCGTCTTGCCGCCACTTCTTAGTTCTTCCTACTGCGTCCCTGTCACTTGTTAGTTGTTATCAATAAAACCTTGTTTCTATGTAATGGTATCAGAGAATTGAAGTTTTGAGTTAATTTTCTTATATTTAAAAAGTGCATTACTAAGGAGGTGTTTATTCATTTATTTGGGCAATTATCTTGTGCTGTTATATCCTCATTTTCCCGAGGGAAGAAAATGGAAACAGGTAAATAGACTGAATCAAGTTTTCTTACAATTTTAGTTTAGTTTACCATAAATATGAATGTTTCTTTTTTTTAATATGAAACAATCTTGAAGAAGATCAAATTATTTAACTCGGAAACTCTAATTAATTAGTGTGAGTGTCGATTATGTACTAAAATTATACTTAGAAGATTTTCATCTATCTTGAAATTTAATCTTCAATACTAGTATTAACATATGCAATAAACCCAAAATCAAAATATTATAGCACATTTAAATTAAAAAAAAATTAATTAAATTCGAAATCGAAATAACAACTAGCATAAACAACACCTATAATTTTTCATATAAAATCTACTAAAATTATAGAGAAATGATATTCACTTCTTTCGGAATGTTGTTTTTCTTTTTAAAATAGAATCAAATTAAAATATTTTTTTAGAAAATAGAAAAATGGAAAGTGAGATCAGATAATATAAATATATAATTAACAATAAAATCACTACATCGATGAAGATACAATAGAAAAACAAACAAGAACCCAAAACCAATTGTTATATACAATACTTATATGTAGACATTAAAGTTATTCAAAATATCAATTATTCAAAACTCGTACATTCATGTATATACACATATAAATGGATTTACATAAATCTAAAAGAAAACAAAAGCGAAGCGAGTATGCAAATTTAATTTTTTACATTTCTCGACGTGATCACTATTGGAGAAAACTGTAACCCGTGAACCATGCATCGCGGAGAAATATTATATATATATATATATATTTAAATACATTAGTTATATTATAATACATAAAAAATATTAATTCGAAACGAAAACTATTTAGTGCAAAAAAGTAATTAGAGAAATATAATTTTTTTATTTTTTCATCAGTTAAAAACAGTTCAAAGGTTTTATTGGATTATTTAGTATATTGTTTTAATGCATGAGTCATTGTTGTATTCAATGTTTGAAATTTTTTATGATGTTTGGTAAATGTGTTTTTGGTCTGTGATTGTGTATTGTTCGAGATAATTGACCTTATATTTATAGGTAAAAAATCGGTAAGTTTTTATTAATATTAGAGATAGATACTGTATAATTTATGGATATACCGAATATATATTGTATATGAATAAAAATTAGTAGATTGTTAGTAAAGTAATTTTTAAATTTAAATTTATTGTTAGAATTATGCTTGTTATTATATATTTGTTAATATATAATAGTGTTAATTATTATTTATATATATATTAAAAGAGTGTATTTATTAATATAAAATTTTGAATTTAATTTGAATTTAAAATTATTTAAATAAATATTATGTATAATATTGTATTGTTTAAGTGGTCTAAACAAAATATATTTGACATATATTTAAAAGATTTAAAATTTAAAACTAATTGACTTATTTTTCTTATTTATTATTAAATTATTTTTAAATAATAAATTATTATGATTATTAGAAAATTTTATTAAATTAGAAAATATTGTAACACATTATATATAAATATATTTTAATATTTTGAAAATTAATAATATTTTTGTTAATTTATTAACTATGAATTCACATATTTAAATAGAATATATTTATTAATTACAATAATTTTCGAAAATTTTGTTTTAATATTTAGTTTAAATTTTTAACTAATATTTTTTGAATAAATAATTAAATTTATTTTTGTTGTAATATTTAGATTATGTTATTTATTACTATCTAATATAACAAATAATATAAATATGTCTGGACAATAATATATGTTCTAACCAACTTTTTTAACTGGTCCATTTTCGTTTAATACTACTTAACTAATAAGCAGTAGATATATATGTATATAATTAAGGAATAATAAATCAATCAGTTTTTGCTGAGATTTTTTCTTTTCCATAACAGTATAAAGTTTTTTTTTACTATAATTATTTTGCAGCATTACCGTATTTTTAGGCAAAAAAAAAATACAACCATCAAATCAAAAAACAGTTATAAAAATACATCTTAAAAGATTGAAGATTAAAAAATATCCAAAACTTTTAAATCATAAAATTGAACTCAAGCCAATTAATGGAGTTTAAATATTAACTCGGAATTCAAATATAAATTTAAATTTAAATTTTCCCATATTCTGCTTCATCGTTTGTTTTTAGTTTCTAATTTTGTACTTTGCGATTTGAGATGTTAAACTTTTTTCATATAAATTCAGAAGACTAAAATAAATTTTGGCATAATTTATATCTTTGGACTAAATTTTATAATAACTTGGCCCGATAAAAGCCCATTATACTTACTTAGAAGTTATTTTAGCTACAGAAGTGGAACCAAATACTTTACTACCTCCAGTTCGGTTTCTACATTTCATAAACCAAAAACTAAAAAATCAAACCAGAACCGGATTCATCTAATCTTATGCAAATGTAAGCTATGATTAGAGAATCTTCACGATGACAATTTGTTTACCTTTAGCTTTGGCTTGATGTATTAAACTTCTTATTCAGAGACTTGAAGATTCCCAACTAGCATAAACAGCACCTATAATCTTCTCATGTAAAACTTGACCAGAACAAGCTATGATTCCTCGATCAAGACCTTCCAAGTATACTCCTTTTGAGAAGTCTAAGTTTCTCCCACCTGCATCAGTCACCACACCACCAGCTTCTTCCACTATAACAACTCCAGCAGCATGATCCCATATCTTCTCTTTGTAACTTGACTGTGCAAACTTCATAAACACTTCAGCATCTCCACGAGCAATCGCTGCATATTTCACCATACTATACACTCGCAAAGGTTGTTTTCTGGCCAAAGAAACAAAAAATGTTGTTAATTAGAGAGTTTTGCAGTAATAGTAAAAGTAAATGAACAATGTTAGCTATCACCTAACTCCCATGCTATTGGCAAGTCCTGCGGTGAACATGTGATTTGAGTTTGCTCTCTCTACTGGCTCACAAACTGTAGCTAGAACCGGATCATCAACTGATGAAACCTTAAGTGGTGTTACAGATTCAGGGATTCCTCCTGAGATTAACGGTTGCATCCACGCTTTACCACTTCCTTTCTTTGCATACATTACACATCCTTTCGATACTGATCCAGCTACAGCTTGGTTGCAACCATTACTTAAGCATTCTTTCTTAACTGGATAATTAGGACATCCTAGTACTCCTAATAGAACTTTACCATTCTCAATCAAAGCCAAAGCAACAGCATACTGATCGCCACGAACAAATCCTAATGTTCCATCAACAGGATCAAGTACCCAATGCCTACCTTTAGAACCTCCAACAGAGTTGCATCGACTAATAGCTTTAAGAATATCATTTGATCCCAAGGGCTTATCTGGCTTAGGAAGCCCGTATTTGGTAGCTTCAGATAAAGCTTCATTAACAGCATTAGAGACAGCTCCCAAAAGTCCTAAAGAATCAGCCTTTGAGAGAGCATCAGTGTCTTCTTCAGCAACAATTGAAAGGCTTTGAGAACCAAAAACTTCAGCTAAAACCCAACTCACAATTGCTTGAACACCAAAATCTGTTTAAGTAAAATCAACAAAGTTCTAATCTTTAATGCATAACTCCAATCATCTTGTAACAGAACTTACTTAAAAATGTATAATTTGGTACACTAATAAACCACTAATACAGAATTTAAAAGTTAAAAAAAAATTTTTAAAATGAATTAAACAATACATTAATTTCAATATAAAAATGAGGATTATATACACATTTGATTTTAGCTCAATTCGTAACAACCAAATAAGCAAATCAAATTTAACAATTTTTCGATCAAATAAACTAACACAGAACCTAAACAGATCTATACAATATAAATAGAAAAAAAAAAAAA
>KE159324.1:47122-87120 GCA_000411055.1 Leavenworthia alabamica
GTACTCCCGAATTCCCGTCCCATTCCCGTTCCCGTAAAATCCCGTCCCGAATTCCCGTTTGCCCACCCCTAGTTTTAACATACCTATTAAGTAATCGTTAGTGCTAGTTAACTTGGATTAAATCTAATTGTAAACCTTTACAACAACGTATGCTAAGAAATACAATGAACAACTCGAATTGACTTAAAAGAGTTCAACAGAAAACAAAAAAAAATTCAAGATTGTAACAAAATTTGATGATAAATAAGTGACCCACACAAATAGCCAAAGACATATATATTTTTTATTCTTCTTATCTTTTTGAAAAAGACCTAACAAAAATAAAGTTGAACTAAGAAAAAAAAACTTAAGAAAATACATATAAATCAAATAAACAGCTAATACCCGCCGCGAATTTATCACTACAACAGACAAACAAAATACTTTAAATTAAACTGTTTTTTTGACAGCAATTTAGAAAAAAAAAACAAATCTTATAATTATTCTTGAATCAAGTGTCTTTGTGTAGGACCTTGTAAAGACTTCCATTGTTAGTTGCTTCTCTTATGTGAAAGATGACAGCTTAATCAACCAGCCTGTAAAGAGCTATCTAAATCTGAAATTTTTGTACACAATATTAAAAAAGTCTCTACCTTTTTCCTCTGCTCTCTATTGTTTGGTTGATTTCTGTTCTTCCCTAAACACACATTTCTCCAAATCTGGGTTTTTACATTACACCCATGTGAATCCAAACCCAAAGCTTTAGATTTCAGAACCTTTATTCTTCAACCTTCTTCAAGAACTACAAAAGTTTGATTCTTTTTGGCATTTTGGTTTAAACTTTTGTAGTTTCTGGTTCTTGATTTTTAGGGTTTTATACTTAAAAATCCAAGATTTACAAAAATGGTGTTCACAAAGTCACTTTATCTTCTTCTTCTTTTGTTCATCTCTTGTTATTGTTCATTTGCTTTGTTTAATCCGCCAGATAATTACTTGATTTCTTGTGGCTCTTCACAAAACATAACATTTCAAAACAGAATCTTTGTTCCAGATTCTCTCCACTCATCTCTTATACTCAAAATTGGAAACTCCTCTGTCGTAACTTCAAATTCAACCAATCCGATCTACCAAACCGCTCGTGTTTTCACCGGTTCAGCTTCATACAGATTCAAAATCACTTCTTTAGGTCGACATTGGATCCGTCTTCATTTCTCACCTGTCAAGAACTCAACTTGGAACTTAACGTCTGCATCAATCACTGTACTAACTGATGACTTCGTCCTCTTAAACAACTTCTCTTTCAACAAGTTCAACGGTTCTTACATCTTCAAAGAGTACACAATTAATGTCACTTCAGATTACTTAACCTTAACTTTCATTCCTTCAAACAATTCAGTTGTGTTTGTCAACGCCATTGAAGTTGTCTCTGTTCCTGATAACCTTATCCCTGATCAAGCTTTAGCTTTAAACCCTTCAACTCCTTTCAATGGTCTTTCTCAGCTTGCGTTTGAAACAGTCTATAGATTAAACATGGGAGGACCATTGTTGACTTCTCAAAACGATACATTGGGAAGACAATGGGATAATGATGCAGGGTATCTTCATGTGAACAGCTCTGTTCTTGCTGTAACAGCAAATCCTTCTTCAATTAAGTACTCTGCTTCTGTTACTCAAGAAACAGCTCCAAACATGGTTTATGCAACTGCTGATACAATGGGTGAAGCTAATGTAGCAAGTCCTAATTTTAATGTCACTTGGGTTCTTCCTGTAGATCCAGCGTACAGGTACTTTGTTCGTGTTCATTTCTGTGATATCATAAGTCAAGCTTTGAACACACTTGTTTTCAATCTTTATGTGAATGATGATCTTGCTCTTGGAAGTTTTGATCTCTCTACGTTGACTAATGGACTTAAAGTTCCTTACTTTAAGGATTTTATCTCCAATGCTTCTGTTGAATCATCCGGTATTTTAACCGTTAGTGTTGGTCCTGATTCGCAAGCTGATGTTACCAATGCCACTTTGAATGGTTTAGAGGTTTTCAAGATTAGTAATGAAGCTAAGAGCTTAAGCGGTGTTTCTTCAGTTAAGTTACTTCTTCCAGGAGGATCAGATAAGAGTAAGAAGAAAGCGGTCATTATTGGTTCAGCGGTTGGTGCGGCTATTGTGGTTCTGTTGATTGCGGTTTGCTGTTATTGTTGTCTTGCTGCTTCGAGGAAGAAACGGTCCACGAGTCCTCAAGAAGGCGGTAATGGACATCCGTGGTTGCCATTGCCTTTATATGGACTCTCTCAGACTCTTACTAAGTCAACCGCTTCTCACAAGAGCGCAACCGCTAGTTGCCTTTCGTTAGCTTCTAGTCATCTTGGCCGTTGCTTTATGTTTCAAGAAATCATGGATGCTACTAATAAGTTCGATGAGAGCTCGTTGCTTGGTGTTGGTGGATTCGGCCGGGTTTATAAAGGAACATTAGAAGATGGAACTAAAGTCGCGGTTAAAAGAGGTAACCCGAGATCCGAACAAGGTATGGCTGAGTTCAGAACAGAGATCGAAATGCTCTCCAAACTCAGACATCGACATCTTGTCTCTCTAATCGGTTACTGCGACGAAAGATCTGAAATGATTCTAGTCTATGAATACATGGCAAATGGACCATTGAGAAGTCATCTCTATGGAGCTGATCTTCCTCCATTGTCATGGAAACAAAGACTCGAGATTTGCATAGGCGCAGCGAGAGGGTTACATTATCTACACACTGGTGCATCACAGAGCATTATACACCGCGATGTGAAAACCACGAACATCTTACTCGATGAGAATCTAGTAGCTAAAGTAGCGGACTTTGGGCTATCCAAAACCGGTCCTTCACTCGATCAAACTCATGTAAGCACTGCAGTTAAAGGAAGTTTCGGTTATCTTGATCCGGAATACTTCAGAAGACAACAATTAACAGAGAAATCAGATGTTTACTCGTTTGGGGTTGTTCTAATGGAAGTACTCTGTTGTAGACCGGCTTTAAACCCGGTTTTACCAAGAGAACAAGTGAACATAGCAGAATGGGCAATGGCATCGCAAAAGAAGGGTCTACTTGATCAGATCATGGACAGTAACTTAACCGGAAAAGTGAACCCTGCATCGCTGAAAAAATTCGGAGAAACCGCAGAGAAATGTTTAGAAGAATATGGTGTAGACCGACCTTCAATGGGAGATGTATTGTGGAATTTGGAATACGCATTACAGCTTGAAGAAACATCTTCGGCTTTAATGGAGCCTGATGATAATAGTACAAACCATATTCCTGGTATTCCAATGGCTCCAATGGAGCCGTTTGATAATAGTATGAGTATAATTGATAGAGGAGGAGGAGGAGTACACTCAGGGACTGGGACTGATGATGATGCTGAAGACGCGACAACCAGTGCTGTGTTTTCACAGCTTGTTCATCCTCGTGGAAGGTAGAAGAAGATTTGATGAAGAACAGAGACAAACATTGTTTGGTTTTGAAATTTTTACAGAGAAATATATTTATTATAAAGACATTTGGGTCTGAACCAAAATGTTTAATTTCAGAATTTATTTTCGAAAATTTTACTGGTGTATTTGTTTTGTAATATAGTGAGCACTGATGTTCTTAAAGCAAAATCCAGAATCAGAATTTGATTATATTTAACTTTGGCAAGTTTAAAAGTATTTGTAATTCTTTTCTATTAAAAGTATAATGTAAAGTATCATATATGTTTGTATAATCACGCAAATCATCTCACTGGTGTGAGTACGACGTCGTTTAAGTGCTCTGGGAAGGGAAAAAAACCCAAAAACGACGACGTGTGTGAGTACGACGTCGTTTAAGTGTTCAGGGAAGGAAAAAAAACCGAAAACGACGACGTTTTAAAATATTGAGGGAAAAAATAAATGTGCGGTGAGCGTGGATCGAACACGCGACCTTCAGATCTTCAGTCTGACGCTCTCCCAACTGAGCTATCCCCGCGTTTATTATTTATTTAAATAATATAAAATAAAACCTCCAAATTTCAAGCATTAAAAACCAATTTTCTTAGTTTTTGTGAAGTTCTTAGTCAGATGGTTCATCAATCTACGTAGTGACTAGACATGAGATGTAAAAATACAAATTTAAAAGTCGTAAACTATTTCAATACAAGTTAAATGAGAAATATTGGAGATAATCATAGTTTTTCATATTCTTCATACAAGCTAAATAAAAATGCTATTCATGCACCTAAGGTTAAAATATATTCATGTTAAAACAAATTTATTCCCAATTTTAATTCTTCAATTTGAACATAGTTATGCAAATGAAAAAAACACTTGTGAAAATGGAAGTTCTAAGCAATTCCCAAATTTACAAAAAAATCGAGTAGCCTTTTCATATTTTATGAACAACTGAATGCCTATTATTACTGATCTATAAATTATGTTTGGTAATAATATCCATAAACATGGTTGATAGTCGAGAAATCAAATTTGGATAAGTTCTAAAAAGACTTAGCTGAATATAAAACGTGAGATCTTTTAATATTGGCTCTCAACGAATTCATGATAAACATATTTTGTTATTTGTAGACTATCTTTAATCTTTGTAAAAGATAAGAGTATATATTGTATTTTATTTCATGATTGTCTGCAAAATATGATCAATTAACTATTTTATATATTGAAGATAAAAAATAGGTAATATTCTAAATATTATAACTAAAATTTTTGCAACTCTAACTTTTAATTTAACCATTATTCAAAGGGATAGCTATATAAATTTGTTTCGGCCCTATATTAAAAATGTCCGAACAATTCAAATTCAAAGGGTGAGTAAGACCGCATCATACACAATGAAATTAGGTCATACATAAAGTTGGCATGTACACTGAAATTAATTCTCCTATGAGATATTTGTTATTATTTAAAATGAAACCTGTTTTGGTTGTGGAACACTTGTTGAATCGACACATCAAATAAAAGCTCACCAATTAGAATATGTCCTAAAAACATTACATAATTGTAAACAAAGAACAAAATGGAATCAATACAACAACTCCAAAGTGGGAAACAGACATAACAGATGTGTTGGCCATGTGATTATTTTCCACCCGCAACACTCTCTAATTACGAAACTAAACCGGCCATATTTTCTTAATTGAAAATCCATTTACAAATTTTTAATAACCGCGAGTGACCAAATTAATATTGAACAAAACTAAAACGAATAAAATCCAATTTTTGAAATTGTAACTAAACCGATGAGTAAACCAATCCTAAAATCTGAACGGTCTAAAAGTATTGACTCTTTTTGTATTCTCTCTCTAGTTAGCTTCTTCTCTCTTGGTCGCTCGTTCTGAGAGGCCAAAGAAAAGGATTTTATTTTATTTTGAAGAGGAAGGAGAGATATTGAGAAGCGTTGAAGGCGGAAAAGACTGTTTTGACCTTGTCGTCGTCTCTAGCTCTTCTTCCTCGTTTGACGATTCTTCTCCGATTCTCCTACTCTTTTATCTTTTTTTTTTTTAAATTTTATCTATCCACCATGAACGAGAAAGCTAACGTCTCTAAGGAGCTTAATGCTCGCCATAGAAAGGTCTTAAATCTCATAGTTGTTTTTTTTTCTCCGAGCTTTACGGATTTGTAGTCATGTCGACCGATGATTGATCCTGGATTATTGTATGATTTCGATTCGATTGGATCTGTGTTTTAAGCAGCTATAGTTCTTTCATTTTCGTGGATTGTATTGTTGTTAGGAGAGGTTTGAATCATAGATCCTCCCGCCTTGTGATCGTTTGAGCTCTGAATTTTAGCTTAAGCTATTTCGATTTGTCGGCTAGGATTAATAATTGAACACGATCGGGTTTTTGAATTGTTCTATGATCGCTCTGTTCAACTTTGGCCTATTGAATGTTATAGTTTTATGGAGCTAAGTCCTTCAGAAATATATGTCTTCTCCTAATGATCGATCACATATGATCTCGTTTAGTTACTGGTTTCCTATAGAATTCGTTTTATCTTGTTGGAAGCATCGAGAGCAAAGGGCTTTAGGTTATGTGCTTGTTGATGCGCATATATGTATATAGGCTTGAAGCATGTCAGCTCTTTGAGAATTTTGCTGTTTCATTTACGAAGCTTATTTTGATGATCTCATCTACTATTTGTGTCTGTTATGAATACTTTGATTCATTTTGGTTTGTTGAACATGTCAATTCTGTTCATTTTATATATTATTCTTTGATTTTTGTATATAATTTCTTGGTGTATATTCTTTTTTTATGTTTAGCCATTTACGAATTTTTCATTGATATATAATATATTACACTCTTTGCTTGAATATTTACATGGTTTGGTTGCTGCTTGTTTGCAGATTCTTGAAGGGCTTCTTAAACATCCAGAAAACAGAGAATGTGCTGACTGCAAAACAAAGTATGGCTTTTGTAGCAGATGTGAATTATCAGTCTTCTTTTGCTGGTTTATTTATATATTTGGCTAATACTGTTCCATTTTCTTTTCAGAGGTCCAAGATGGGCTAGTGTTAATTTAGGTATCTTTATCTGTATGCAATGTTCTGGGATTCACAGGAGTCTTGGGGTACACATATCGAAGGTAGTTCTCGGTTTCCTTTCTACTTCTGTTTACTCAATGCTGCATTTTCTATTCCTAAGCTCAGATATTAATTCATTGAATAACTCATTCCATTTTGGCTCAGATTCTCTGCCCAAGTTGTCAATATAATTTTAGTTTTTTTATTTATATTTTTATATTTTGATCTTGTATTTTCCATCTCAAGAGTTATTGGCTGAAAATTCTGACATGAATGCATAAAATCTCTCCGCCTTCCCATACGGCCCTTTCCTTGACTAAAAAGATGTCATCTTTCCTGTTTATAAACTAACTTCAAGCAAGTCTGTTCAAAATGTACATGACTAGGTTGTGCCTCTGACTTATTATATGAAACGGACCTTCTTGCCAAGTAGATATTAATCTTAGCACCATAAGCTACTTATTTGTTCTACTAAAACAGCTTCCTGGCCTGATGTGTGTAGGTTCGATCTGCCACTCTGGACACATGGCTCCCTGAGCAAGTTGCATTTATTCAGTGTAAGTGTCTTTCTAACTTAATGCTCTGTGGCTGATTCATTTTCAGTCAGGGTTAGTTATGCCATGTAGACTGTAAAATCTTTTTATTTGCATGAAGCAATGGGAAATGAGAAAGCAAATAGTTACTGGGAAGCAGAGCTACCCCCAAATTATGACAGAGTAGGAATTGAGAATTTCATACGTGCGAAGTATGTATCTCTCCTTTAATTGTAAATTTTTTTCAGTTAGTCCACCTTATTGAACTGTCTATTCTGCTATGTCATTCTTATGACATATGACTTTTCTAGGTATGAAGAGAAGAGATGGGTTTCTAAAGGTGAAAAAGCTAGATCACCCCCGAGATTTGAGGAACGGCGGAAATCTGTGGAGAGAAGTGGGCCTGGATATGAGCAAGGATACAGTAGTAGTCCTGTAAATTTGTTTGAGGAAAAGAGAACTGTGCAAGCATCTAGAACAAGAAATAGTGTTCCTGCAACGAGGATAAGTCTTCCCGTGCCTCCCCGAGGACCTGATCAGGTAATCATACTATGCCAGATGATCTGTATAACTAAACAGTCCGTCATACCTTTAGTTACCCATCATTATCAAGAAATTCTCATTCCATGATCTTATCTTATAATCTTAGGATATCAGAAGTACATTGCTACTATGAGATCATTATTATGAATGCATATGAGTTAACATCTAATAGACTACTTTGCTTCTAAGGCCTCATAATCATTCAAAGCCTGAATTTTCGCAATCTTTAGAAAAGTATCCAAAGCCTGATTTTCTGATACATAATGCTAAAAATTAACAGGTTATAACGCCACAGAAAAAAATAGAGTCTGTAGCTGCGCCAGTGGAGACGGCGAAACAAGCAGTAAACATTGCACCAGCATTAGATCCTCCAAAGGTGGATTTTGCTACTGATCTCTTCGACATGCTATCAATGGATGATCCGACTGCAAATACATCAGAGGCAACTCCGGCTGATGATAACTCTTGGGCTGGCTTTCAGTGTATGTATCTATCTAACATGTGCATGACCTATTGCGGCATATTTTTTTCTAAGCTTTAAATCGTTCTTCTCTTACAAATGCTATGGAGTAATATTTTAATTTCCGACCCTAAAATTTTAGCGGCTGGAAGTGGTCAAACGGCAGAAAAAGTTGTGACAGTGAAGCCTGATGAGAGCAGTACTCCTCCAGCTCCAGCTACTGGAATTGAGGATTTGTTTAAAGACACACCTATTTTAACAGCCCAACAAGTACCACAGAAAGATGTGAAAGGCGATATCATGAGCCTATTTGAGAAGGTAAAACCTTCAACACTGGAGATTTGGAATTAGAAACCTAATAGTCAAGTTATATAACTCATGTGTGTTCAACTTGGTTACAGACGAATATAGTATCGCCTTTTGCTATGCATCAGCAACAGGTTGCTATGCTGGCTCAGCAGCAAGCCCTTTACATGGCTGCAGCAAAAGCTGCAGGAGGTACTCCAAACGGTGTGAATCAACAAGCTGTTGCTAATGCTCTAAAATTAGCTTCTGCAAATTGGTCAAACACTGGTGGCTACCAGATCCCCGGAATGACTAACCAAGTAAGATCTCTTCTTTTAGCAAAATTTTACCATTGACCAAGTTCTTGCAAAATTCTCACTCATATATCACCATAACTATAGAACATGAACATGCACGCAAACACGAACATGAGACCAGCACAACAGCAAGAGAACACTCTACAATACCCATTCTCCAGGTATGTACACTAAAACTGCATCTCTGTTTGTTTCATCTACAAAAAAAAACACCTGAATCTTAATACAGAATCAATCTTATATGTTTTTGCATGTTTAATTTATGTCAACATATGATGTGTGATATAAAATTCTTTTGGTTTTTTGTGGTTATTTACTAATGCAGTTTCTACACAACGGGTCAAGCTAATCCTGTGAATGGTATGAACCCAAACTCAACCACTACAGCTCAGTCATCATCAACGACACAACCAACAAACACAACACCTTCTCAATCAGGCAAAGATTTTGATTTCTCATCCTTGATGGATGGAATGTTCACTAAACATTGATCAATGAGATACTTACTTTTCTGAACTTTGCCTTTATTTCTTTTGTTCTAAATTTGAAGAACTAAAAAACAAAAATATATACGATCATCTGTGGACAGTTTTTTCTGTTAAACATAATTTTTTTCTTTGAAACTGTGTTGTAACTAGGCTTTGATTTATGATTTTACTTAATTGCTGAAAGAGTAATAGAGATGTTATTATTGAGATAATAAAAAAGGGAAAACGAAATCTGTCCATGTGAATATGACATTATAACACACTGCGATTTTACTACTCCGGTCTCCATGTGAATATGACATTCTAGCTTTGAACTTCTTTTTTTTTTGTCAACTTATTGACCTTGATCTAATAAAAACATTACACAACTCAACACATGAGATGAGACACGTCCGACTTTACGCTTATTCACTTGGTTATTAAAAACAAAAAAAACTATGTCGGTTAAAGCCACAAATTAAATACTATGTCAAACTTGTAACGAGCTTATGCCAGAAGTTTTGGTTCTATTTATGTATATAAAATAAAAAGGATCGATCAGTATCAAGTACAACAATCCAAAAATGGTCGGTAGAATTTTGTTGTGCTAGTTGACCCGTAATGCGATACATATCTTTCATGAGTTTGAATTGTCAAAATAAATCAACTATTAATATACGAATACACAGTGTTATGCAAAGCAAATCGAACTTTTGGATTAACGATGAACGTGAGCTTCCATCTCAATTATTATTTTTCATATATATCATGTCCTTATCTAAAACATTGTTCATATATATCAGAAATTTGCATTCTCACTCTGCATTTCAGCTATTAGTTTTACAATGTCAATGAAAATGGCCTACGTTACCTAAAAATCACAACTCAACAGTAACATGAACTACTTTTTAGTTTTTTTTCGTTAAAACCATATTTGAAACTTGAGCAAATTATGTAAACTTTAAGTAATTTTTTTTTTAATCTATATCTGGAACGTACGTGGTAGTTTTTGGTATCTCGATTTTCTAATCTCAACGTAGAATAGTTTTGTGACTTTTGTCAAATCTTGTTGCAATATTAGGTAAGTTTTAAAACTTCAAACGAAAGCATCAAAAACCCAAACCCCCACGTGTCACTTAGTAAACATGGGCCCACTTAGGATTTTGTTACAAAGCCCATGACTACATTTTTAAATTGTAATTTTACCCATTTCTATATAAATGCACATTACTTTGAATATAAGAACCACCTAACTAACCTTCAAAACAAATTCACATGACAATGCCTCTTCTTCTTCCTACCTCTTCCCTCAAAATGACTGTCACCATCGTAATCGCCGGTGTTTTATCCGTTGTGTTGGCAGTGACTTTCACCGTTCCTTCTGTTTCGCATTTCATAGTCTATCGTTTTCCGATTATCTACGATAACACCGTCTTCCTTTTAAAGCCACCGTATCTTTACTTGGTCATCAATTTCATCATTGTCTCCATCGTCGCTACATCTAAGCTCACACATAAATCGAGTTCCATCGAAGATTCTGATATCTCAGAAGTGGTAACGCCCTTATCGGTACCGGTTCCAGTTTCTTCTGATATCGATACCGGTTTTTTAAACGTGGTTCATGATGATTATAACGGATTTGTGGAGCAATTCGATGATCGTGATGATCCACCGGTTGATCTGACGGTAGAAGATAACCGGAAGCTTCCTGAAGTCATCGCTGTAAGAGAAGAAGAGAAGCTAGAGACGGAGATGCCAAATTCGAGTAGCGATTCGCTGGAGTTGGAGATGGAAAAGCCAAAATGGAAAAATGATTCGCCGGAGATTTCGATTTTGAAGCTAACGAGGAAGCCTCCAAGATTCAATCAACAAAAATCGCTTAAATCTAGTCCAGAAGGTATATTAACGAACGAATTATACAAATTAAATATTTTGAGATAATGTTTTCGTGTAGAAAATTTGAAATTTTCTTTTGAGAAGAGTAAAATCGTAAATGAGTGGATGAAATGTAACCGTTTTCAAAATTTCTGTAGGCGGAAGTAAGAAGTCGGTGGTGGGAGTGACTAAGCCACCGAGGAGGCAAGATACGCTGGAGACAACGTGGAAGAAGATAACGGAAGGAAGTTCAACGCCGTTAACGAAGCAGTTGACTAAATCCGACACGTGGCAAGAAAAAACGCATGTGCAAAGCTCCTCGTCAGGGAAGAAGGAGGAGAAGATTACAAAGTCTGAGAACTTAAAAGACAGAACTACCCCTACGGAGCATCTGAAACGGGAGCCTTCACCGGGTCAGGAGGAGCTGAATCGGCGTGTGGAAGAGTTTATTAAGAAGTTTAACGAAGAGATGAGATTGCAAAGACTAAAGTCTTTAGCTAAATACAACGAAATGGTTAACGTAGGGACTCGTTTGTAAAAAAAAAAATAGCTGTCAATGAACGAAGAAAAGGACGGCACAGTCGCAGAAGTTGACTGGTTGACAGTCACACTCATCGCATTCTACGTTAACGGTCCTCTCTCTTCTGATTTTATTTTTGTGGAATACTAATGGGCTTAATTTTAAGACTATAGGCCCACTAAACTAAATATCTCTCTTTCGATATACAAAACAGCATTACCCTTCCTGCTGGCAACACTTGTTTGTGAGAAGATGGATCATCTTGAAGCCCATAACAACTTGTGTTTTCACTTATGTACATTTTGTAAAAAGTTGCAAGTAAACAGTTTTGTTGCAAGTAAACGAGTCGTAACTGAAGATCGTTTTATTTTGTTTTTTATTTATTTTAACTCTTGAGTCATATGATACATGTATATATATTCTCGGATGGGGAAAATATGTAGTAGCTATAATATAATTATACTTCTGATGGGCTGAATCTTTTTAGCCTAGAGGCTCACTATAGTATACCAATTATCTCTCTTTCTATAAATAGAACTAATGCCTACTTGTCTCGGACAGTTCTTTTGGACTGAGAGTCCTTCCAGACCCCTGTCCCTTTGGAAATTTTTAAAATAAATTGTTGTAATCTTATGACTGAAAGGCCGCTAATCTGAATAACAACTAGGAAAAAAACATATATGTTTTGGATTTTTTTTCCTGTTTTAATATTAATATATTGTAATTATGAGTTGATATTACATCTGGCTACGAGTGGACTAGTGAGTAGTTAGAACTTTTAAAAGCATGAACTCAATTGTCATCTTCTCTTTTAGCTTACTTTACCAAACTTTCTAACATAACCAATTTTATAAAATGACACTTTGGCCCACTTTAGGTTTTTTTTTTTTTACTTTCTAGCCGATAACACTCCCACGTATAAAATAAAGATGTGGTGGACATGGATTCGTGGGACATTTTTAAGATAAGCATGGAATTTGTGTGGGTGGGGTCATCTATATACTATGTAAATGGAACGGTACATATTACAATTACATGGCTTCCTTAATCAGACATCGCTTCGATTCATAAAGTTCAATAATTGTGATTTATTGATGATTATTTTTGTGAAGCTAGTAAACAACTATTTGAACAACGTTAACATCTTCAACCCACATGTAGCATGTAATAAACCAAACTTTCAATGAGCATATTACTTAATTAATCCACTTTTTCATTTTTAATATGATTTTATTTTTGAATCAGTATTTCTTTTAGATAGATGATCTCGTACTAATCAACATTTCATTCGTTCTTTTATTTTTTAATAATTCGTTCTTACAAACATTGTTGGCCTTTTCGTGCTTTAGTGTAGTAGATCATTTTTAAGACATTAGTTCATAGTTCATTCATTTGACCAAAAAAAGACATTAGTTCATACAAACTTCAAATAGTCCAGTTAAGCTTATATACCATTCCTTATTTAACTATATATACGCAAAAATTATTCAATCAAATAAGCTTTGGAGTGTGAATAAAATTGGGGGAATAATTGCAAGGAACAGATAATAGTGGGCAGTTTGGTGTTTTGCGTTTGGCAATTTTTATTAAAGCAATAAAACGATTCACGTTCGAACAAATAGAATAAATCATTCGATACTTGACGTTTCACATAAACTTTCATCTTGTTGGGTATATTTTTGTATAAGCACTCTCTCTAGTCTCTACGATGATGTTGAAGAATGAATAATACTTTTTTTTGGTTAAAGATTGAACATAATGCTTTATCCTATTTTATTTTCATGTACCATGACAGGTGAGATATATGTATTATGTGACGAACATAAATGTTTATTTACATATTTCAACACTATATTAACATTTAACAAGAGAATATAGACTTGTCTCAAAGTGATCGTTGACACATCTTAATCTCAATCGATATAAGACTACTTATTAGAACAAACTTCAAAACAAGAAAAAAGAAGAAGAATAATGTCAGTGACATTGGGACAAGAGGATTGGGATAGACATGAGTATATATAAATGGGGACATTCCCTTGTGGATATGTCAGAAATTTAATAAATTCAGACATTAAACTCACTCTCTATCCATCATCCTCAATGATGCTAAACATTTAACTCATCGCATCTCATGTCTATATTTTTAAGGATAATAATCAAAAAGTATTCTATACTTATATTCTCCATAAACCAATGAAATCTCGAGCATGAATGATATCCCAAGCAGCTTTAGCCAGTAAAGTGGGCTTATATGAATCATGTCTTACGCATACACTTTTTTGTATGTTTATGAAAACAGATTAAAATACTTACGGTTACGTGTACACACTTATTACCCGCACCAACATAGTCTATATACTATGTTGAATCAAAGTTTATGATATATGGAAATATATATACTTTAGTGTTACTAATAATCTTACTCTAGTAGATATCATCATACACATACGTGGATTAAACTCTTAGTCATACACTGATTAATCATTAAAATTTGGTGATTGTTTCGTGTTTGTCAACATTGTATGTGGCCTATATTTTTACTAATATTCTCATTTATTTCCAAATCATGTATCTACAACACTTCTAGTTCCACAATCCATTTTTCATATTTCAAAAATATTTACTACAATTTTGAAAGTTTATGGCTACAAATTAAAGGGTGAAACATTAAGTTATGTATCATTATTGTTAATGGGTCTTAACTTAAAGCTCCAAAGAGAAAAAGATGATACACTTTAATTGTTAAATCGTATTGTATTGTTGATTCGCTCTTTTATTTGCTAGATTAGCGGAAACCACGTCTACTTTGTCAATTTTATGATAATTTTAAATTTTAATGTATCTGTCACATTACATGTTTATTTAGTATTATTAAATTTGTCTACAGTTGAATGTGAAATTGTTAGAAGATCTTTGATCGGTCGTCAAAGTAAAGAAGGATATGGAAACTATATTAGAATAAATATTGTTACTGTTATACTGATAGATTTTCTAGTAACATGTATTTCAAACTAAAGGAACTATAACATTTTCGGACATGTATTGATTTATCTTTATATTTATTCTAAACATATATATTATGGAACAATAAGATAAACATTAGAAAGAAAGAAAATAAACATTAGAAACTAGTGTCTGCTTTCTAGTGATAAGTTTCAACATCATCTTTACATTTGGGATTTTTTTATCAACATGTTATTTAAATATCTTAAAGAAATAAAACAAAATAAGATGTGTATTTTCTACTTGTTGATAAATGAACTAATATTTTGAGAAGTAAAAATATGTTGACATTAGGTCTATACATGCAATTGAATTACAAAATGTGAAATTTTGGTATTCTATATGAATTCAATTTTTTCTGTTATCTATTACATATTTTTCTTAGAGAAATATAATTTAAATTTATAATAAATAATTGTTAACTAACATAACATCATTGTAATGAACAAACTAATTTTTTAATATAGTACTACAACAAACAATATCTCGAACACTCTGCAATTTCTTACAAAAAAATTCCAACTTTAAAAATTAGAACTCTAGTTGTGTAAAAACTGTATATCTTTAACTTTTGACCCAAAAAAACTATATATGTTTAACTAAGGAAAATGTATTGCATTTAAAAAGAATTGATTTTTAATGAGATTTGAGATGATTTAGTTGAATTTGAGTGAATTTAAAATTTTATTATAAAATTATATGAAATCTTATCTAAAAACATGTGACTTTGATGTTCGTATTTTTAATTAAGAAATTCTCTAAAATCTCAGCTGAAATTTTTAAATCAAATATTTATATTGTTCTTAATAACACTGAATTTTATGATAATTTTAAAAATTAATGTTTTAATAATACTAGATTTTAATAACTTTTTTTTTAATATTAGTATTAAGTGATATATTAATAACTATTTTAGAATTCATATTTGATATTTTAAATCAAATCCCTTCAAATTATAAGTTCAATACGTCCCAAAATGTTGTTTTTACAAATTCAATTTTATAATATCTTATAAATTGAGTAGTCCACTATAGTTATTATCACATATAGTTATTTAGCATGTTAATTATCTGGAAGAATCTTTTTCACAGTTTGTTTTTACCAAACTACAATGCCAACAAATCATTATAACACCAAAATTTAGAATCTACACTAAACTATGAAAAAAGAATTCTAAGCGAAATAATATTTTTAATCCAATTAAAAAAAACCGAGACACTTTTGATAACAAAGTAAAAAGTTATTTACCCCTTATATAACCGTTTAAACCGAACCGAAAACCGAATGTCTATTAATTTTGGTTCCGATCGGTTTTACTCTTTTTAAGATTTTCGGTTTGGATTGATTTTTTTTCGATTCGGTTTTCGGTAAACCGATTAAACCGATCCATTTGACCAGACCGAGTAAATAATATAATTATCTAAAGAAAGGGGCAAGTGTTGTGGACAAGAATGGAAAGGGTAGTTAAAGAGTTTAGGTTGCTAACGTGAGCGCCTTGATTGAGATTTGAGATGTATCTTTCATCTTCTCTTTCAATCAACCAATGCCTTCACGACCATCTTGCATCTATTTTATGTTCAAACGTGTCACGTTCTACATCACTTACTTTTTGACTTTTGTCATTTTTGCTTCTATTTTATTATTAAGGCAACGTCTATTCATGTTCACTAAATCAGTACACTTTCTTCTTTTTTTCCATTTTAAATAACTTTAGAGCTACTTTGAAATTTGTTGATAAAAAATAGAATTAAAAGATTATGTATAATGACTTTTATTAAAGTAAGTGGAGACACATATTTATGTATATATATAGCTCATGACCATTTGAGCAAAATCAGGAGATTTGTGTTAGAAAATAAATATATAAAGCGGGCACAAGCACCACTATAAACCTGTCACAAAAAATAAAGAATCAATGTAAAGTTTTTACTGTTTTAAAATAATTAGATGACCACTGTTATAATATAAGGCAATGGATGTTTAAGAGTTTTTAGGTTTTGATTTTTTGTGTAGATTTTATTTTTTCAAAAATTTGAATGGCAACTTCTTTATTTTTGGTTTTTATAGATAATTTTTTGTACTTTATTATGTTTTCTATTTTTATTTTTGGTTTGGTTTATTTGTTTGAACACTGATTAAATACTGATTCTGAATTTAATAATCAAATTAAACATAGAAAAAATTTGATAATACAAAAAAAGACTAATAAAAATACACAGATTTATACCACAAAACAACACACTATTGCATAAATTATGGAGAACTTTTTATTTCATGAATTTTAATGAATTTAGATTTTAAATAAAATTATGTTTTATTAAATCTTTGATTTTTAAAACTTCTTATCAAAACTATTTGTTATTGGTTGATAATTTATACATAGTTCAAATTCTATATTATTCATTTATTAATTTAATTTTAAATTAAAATATAGTATGTGGATTTTAATGAATAATAAAAAATATAAATATTAAACTTTATAAGACAGATTATGTTATTTAAAAATTACTAATGATTTACAAATATAATTTCGATTTACAAGTGTATTAACCATTAAAAATCTCTAAATGAATAAAAATATACGTCAAAAATAAATATAATACGCCAAGTCGTATTGAAAACTCCATTGGATTTTAGTTTTAAAGAATCAAGTAAACAAAATTATTTAAAAAGTGACGTTAATAGAAAATTTTTAGAAAAGGAAAGAAGTTAAAATTGACACAACAACTTCTAAAAGTAAAATTTTGGATTCTCTTTACAATAAATTGTTTTTGAGAAAAATTTAAAACCAAAATTTAAAAATTACTGCCATTCAAAATCAAATATTAGGTGGGTGATTTTTTCTATATTGAATTTGAATCTATTGATTATTGTATCATCATTCTAATACGAACAAACTAAATTGCAAAGTAAATAAAAACTACAAAACAATTTCAATATTAAATTAAAATTTATCTTATAATATCATCAAATATTTTGTCGTTTTATTCAATTTATTTTAATTAAAACAAACTAAAAATGGATAAATTAGATGATAGTAAAAGTTATCAATCGGGTAAGTTTATCACTAAAAAAGGTGTCAATTCATATGGTAAAAAGATCCAGTACCTTAATGGTAATTGTTTGAAAACACAGGGGCATATTAATAAGAGATTAATGACATAACAAGAGGATAGCAACGTTATTTTCGCGAGCAATAAAATAAATATTTATTTTATATAATCTTTAATGATTAATGTAATTCAGATCCAGACACTTTTTTGTCTGAACAAGAAAAAAAAAAGAAAAAATTTGAATTTTTTTTGTTGGTCGAAGAGAAAGAAGAACAGAGGATTGATTATTCATTACTCATTCTTCTTTCAAAAAAAAAAAAGCAAAAGTTGCATCCTTTCGAAAAAAAAATCATCATTTTATCAGAAGAAAGAAGACAATCTTAGGGTTTAAAATTTTCTCAGAGAAGATTATACAATCTGTTTTTTTTTTTAAATTCTGTTTCTCCTCTAACAAACTAACCTGAGAGACTCTCTCTGTCTTTGTCTCTTCCATTGACCTCTCGTAAGTTTCGCTCTCTCTCCTTTTTTTTTCAAATCATTTTCTCTTCCTTTTTCTGGGTTTGTGTAAAGATCAGTTTTTTTTTTTCTGTTTGTTTGTTAATTCCCGTTTAAATTTTCATTTTTTTGTTTGTTCAAATCCCTATATTAGAAATGGAGAAGCCTCGAGATTATAAAGTTTGTTGTGTTTTCAAATGTCGATAGATTCTTTCTTCGCTGAATTTTGTTAAATTTTTCTAGGTAAAGGAAGCTTTTCTCTGGTTTCAAGGAACTATGCATGGTTAACGAGGCGTGTGGATTTTTTTCTGAGAAATTAGGGTTTATGAAGCTCAGATTTCGTTAAATGCTTGTTAAGACGAAGGATTTTTGATTTTCAGGTGTTGGGTTTTTGGAAAGTTTATAAACTTTTTGGGGTTTGATTGAAAAAAGGAATGATGTTATCTGCATCACCGAGTACACTAGCGAAAAGCTCTCTTGAAGAGATGCTTGAGTCTCTTCGTCAGAAAGATGAATGTGATCGTCCTAGAGATATGCCTCCAGCGCTTCCTTCTCGCCCTAATTCTAGAGCTCGTCTTCCTTCCGCTCGCCGTTCACTTCCGGCCAAGTTTAATCTTTGTAATGTGATTGAAGATCAGAACGCAAATGTTGTTACTTCTGCTGTGGAAAATGAATTGGAAATGAAAGAGGAAGGAGGGAAGAGGAAAGAGAAAGATTTGGAAGTTAAAAGAAATAGTTTTGGAAGTAAGAAAATGAGGACTGGTGTTAGCTCTGAGTCTCCGTATGCAGCTGAGAAGGAAGAGGAGGGTGTGAAGATTAGTACTGTTCCGGTGGAGACCAAGGAGGAGCATAGACCTGAATGGAACAATAACGTTGAGTATTTTATTAAGAAGGTAACTCTCGTTGTTTCATTTGTTTTCTAGTGAAGTTGAATGTTGAATTATCTCTAGTGGTGCTCATCTAAGAGGTTGGATGTTAGTTAGGGCTGAGATCAGGAATGAGTCTTTTAGTAGTGACTTGAGCAATGAGATTTTGAACTTTATAACAAGAAAAGTTTGACCTGGGAATGTTTTCAATCGATTGATTAAAACTTGGGAAATGGAATATGTTTCTGCTTGGTAGATAGCTTGTGTTTTTAGGTTTCTCCCTATGTAAAACTGGATTTTTAGTTTCTTTCATTATGTAGCAGAGTTTTTGGGTAACTGTGGTTACTGTGTTTATATTGTATTTCAGAAACTTCGAGTTTGGTGTCGGGTTGCTGATGGGCAGTGGCAACTGGGGAAGATACAGTCTACTTCTGCTGATACATCGCTTGTTATGTTGTCGACTGCAAATGTAAGTTTCTTAAGGATGTTGCACTTCCATCCGATTTTGAAGAGTTTCTGCAGTCTGACCATCAGGTTTCTGTGATTTTGTGGTATCAAAGGTTGTGAAAGTGTCTACCGAAGAGCTTTTTCCTGCAAACCCTGATATTTTGGAAGGTGTTGAAGACCTTATACAGCTTAGTTATTTAAATGAACCATCTGTTCTTTATAACCTTCGTGTCAGATATTCGCAGGACGTAATTTATGTGAGTTCTTTACACTTTTCTTATTAGTTTCTCTCTTCTTTTTTGGCTTGTTCTTAACTAATTTTCATGTTTCTCTGTTAAAGAGTAAAGCAGGACCAGTACTGATTGCGGTCAATCCGTTCAAGAATGTCGAAATTTACGGAAATGATTTCATCTCAGCTTATCAGAAAAAGGATGTGGATACTCCTCATGTTTATGCTGTGGCAGATGCAGCTTATGATGAGATGATGAGAGGTGAGGGGATGCATTTACCTATTCACGCTTTTCGTATTTCCATGATTTTGGAAGTCCACTTTGTTTTCCAATGAGTATCTGGCACTTACATTTTGAACCTTTCTACATGCAGAAGAGAAGAATCAGTCTATTATCATAAGGTACAAGTCTCTGCATTATGAATTTTGTAGACTCCTGGATGCGGTTATTTAGATCGATCGTTGTTGTAATTTGTTGGTATTAACATCAATGACGAATTGAGAACTACTGTTCTGTAGTGGCGAAAGTGGAGCTGGGAAAACTGAGACTGCAAAATTTGCAATGCAGTATTTGGCAGCTCTTGGTGGAGGTAGCTGTGGAGTAGAGTATGAAATCCTAAAGACAACATGCATACTCGAAGCTTTTGGGAACGCTAAAACATCAAGAAATGCTAACTCTAGCCGATTTGTGAGTTATCTGTATAAGCAGCTTCTTTATCCAACTTTTTCTTTTCCCTGTTTGGTCAAGTTATTATTAATTTGTTAATTGATCAGTTTGCCTGACCACCATTTTTAAATTTAATTGCATATACTGGCACAGGGTAAACTCATAGAAATTCATTTTAGTTCAATGGGGAAGATATGTGGAGCCAAACTTGAAACCTGTAAGTATGATTTGAGCATCTATATGATTTTGTTGTGTTGTTTAGATTTTGGAGCTCACTCGTTTCTTTTGTCTTCTTCCCTATGTTTTTCATAATTACTCTTGCTGAATGCCCACAGTTCTGCTAGAAAAGGTAATTTTGTATCTATTGAGAAGATTTTTCATCCTACTTTCTCTACTTAGCCAT
The DNA here is from genome assembly GCA_000411055.1 of Leavenworthia alabamica. Classification (NCBI taxonomy): domain Eukaryota; kingdom Viridiplantae; phylum Streptophyta; class Magnoliopsida; order Brassicales; family Brassicaceae; genus Leavenworthia; species Leavenworthia alabamica. The sequence continues at coordinate 67,800 of KE159324.1, forward strand.
TGGTGACTAATTGGTTGTCTCATTTGATCAGTCAAGAGTGGTTCAGCTGTTCAATGGCGAAAGATCCTACCATATCTTTTATGAGTTGTGTGCAGGTGCTTCGCCGATTCTTAAAGGTAACATTTCAAACTAAAGTTTCCAAGATTGGATACTGTCATGGCATCATATAACATTATTTAGAAGTGTCCTTACTGAAGTAGAACATTGACTGACGTAAAAATACATATATTTAGGCTAAACTACTATTTCTTTGGTTTTATTTCTAGAGAGATTGAAGCTTAAACCAGCAAGTGAGTATACCTACTTGAGCCAGAGTGATTGCTTGACCATCAATGGTGTTGATGATGCTCAGAAATTTCACAAACTACTGGTAGTTCCAAGTGCTTGTTATTCCATTGTCAAATTTTTGTTATTTCTATTTCCCTCACAACCATACTTGTATTTCTGCAGGAAGCGTTTGACATTGTTCAGATCCCTAAGGAACAGCAAGAGCGTGCATTTGCATTGCTTGCGGCTGTGTTATGGCTTGGTAATGTATCTTTCCGAGTTACTGACAATGAAAATCATGTGGAGGTGGTAGCGGATGAAGGTAGAATCTACTATCTTAAATAATCAATAAATTGCAAGTTTGCAACTTGGTGATGCTTCTTGCTTATCATTTGGCTGTTATTTCTTTCAGCTGTAACGAATGCTGCTATGTTAATGGGCTGCAACTCAGAAGAGCTTATGGTGATTTTGTCTACCCGTAAACTTCAAGCTGGTACGGATTGCATTGCTAAGAAACTGACATTGCGGCAGGTAATGTTTAATAGTAGCATCATTCTTGTTACTTGTTTTCATATACATTGATCATTAGGTGATATATGAGTTGCTGTAATGTTTTTACCTGTAGGCGACCGACATGAGGGATGGAATAGCAAAATTTATTTATGCAAACCTTTTTGATTGGCTTGTTGAGCAAATAAACATTGCACTGGAAGTCGGTAAATCACGAACCGGAAGATCTATAAGTATTCTTGATATTTATGGGTTTGAATCATTTAAGGTTAGTAGTATACCCTCTATATGCTCTAGATATTGATTCATCTCTATTCTTTTTGAATCCTGTGATGATGATCTGTTTCTGCTTGGTTTCAGAATAATAGCTTCGAACAATTCTGTATAAACTATGCAAATGAAAGATTGCAGCAACATTTCAATCGGCATTTATTTAAACTTGAACAAGAGGTGATCTTTTAACCAAATCTGTATAAACTATACATGTCTCATTAAACTTGTAATTGCCTATTCATGGAAGTATTTCTCTGTTCAGGAATATGAAGAAGATGGAATTGATTGGACTAAGGTTGAATTCGTTGACAATCAAGAGTGCTTAGATCTAATTGAGAAGGTAATCAATGGCCTGCCGCACTTTTATTCGATATATTGCTTTCCTCTACACTATAAGAACCTTCAAGCATTTTTAAGAAGTAATCTCTTGCATTTGTTTGCTTGTGCAGAAACCCATTGGTTTATTGTCTCTACTAGACGAGGAATCAAAATTTCCAAAAGCAACTGATTTAACCTTTGCCAACAAGCTTAAACAACACTTGAAGACTAACTCTTGCTTCAAAGGAGAGAGAGGTCGAGCCTTCAGAGTTAATCATTATGCCGGAGAGGTCAGTTGATTCCCTAAGTTTCAAAATCAGACTCTAATGGGTTTTATATGGATCTCATTACATTCAGCCTTTCTTGTCATTTATGGGTTCTTTTGTGATTGTTGATTTTGTTTACAGGTTCTTTATGATACAAATGGGTTTTTGGAAAAGAACAGAGATCCATTGCCTACTGATCTTATCCATCTCTTATCATCATGCGACTGCCAGTTACTCAAATTGTTCTCTACTAAAATGTGTCACAAATCTCAAAAGCCGATTATGTTATCGGACTCCGCAAACCAAACTGTTGGAACAAAGTTCAAGGTAAATAAGCTTTAATCCTGCAGTTTTGTTCAATTGCGGCCTTCCTCGACGCATGTTGCATATCTCATGTTTATTTATCTCTTACAGGGACAACTTTTCAAGTTGATGAACACGTTAGAGAACACAAGTCCTCACTTCATTCGATGCATAAAGCCGAATAAGAAACAGCTTCCCAGAGTTTATGAAGAGGATCTTGTCTTACAACAGCTTAGATGTTGTGGGGTATTGGAGGTTGTTAGAATAGCAAGATCTGGATATCCTACTCGTTTGACTCATCAAGAGTTTGCAGGAAGATATGGGTTCCTATTATCGGATAAAAAGGTCTCTCAGGATCCTCTGAGCATATCAATCGCTGTTCTCAAACAATATGATGTTCATCCTGAAATGTATCAAGTTGGTTACACAAAACTGTATCTCCGAACTGGGCAAGTAAGTAATGCTTTACTCAAGAGATATAGAGGCTGTCTCCTGATCTTATGGATATAGTTCTAATGCTCTCATCTTCAAACTTTTACAGATTGGTATCTTTGAGGATCGGAGAAAAAAAGTTATGCAAGGTATAGTTTGGTTACAAAAGCGTTTGCGTGGTCATGTGTCTCGTGCATACTTCAAAAATATGAGGAAAGGAGCATTGGTGCTTCAATCATATGTACGAGGGGAAAATGCTCGAAGAATGTTTGACACTGAAGCAAAGATCCATGCGGATTCTGTTTCTGAAGCAATTACAGGAGAGCTGAATGCAGTCATACACTTGCAATCTTGTAAGCTGTTTTGATCTTATTTGGTTAACTAAAGATTTTGGTTCTTGAATTAAGACTCATCTGTCATTTTTCTCTTTTGCAGTGGTCCGTGGATGGTTGGCTCGAAAGCGATTTAGTAGTATGCAAAGACAGAAAGAATTACTTAATGCGACGACAAAGTCAAAGAGAAAAGTGGGCAGGAAGAGTTCAGAAGACAAGGATCTTCTGCTTGATCAGTTCCAAGTTCAATCATCAGCTATGTCTGATCTCCAGAAGCGGGTTTTGAAATCTGAAGAAGCTTTAGTGCAGAAGGAAGAAGAAAACACAGCATTGAGAGAGCAGTTGAGGCAATATGAAGATAGATGGTCAGAGTATGAAGTAAAGATGAAGTCAATGGAGGAAACATGGCAAAAGCAAATGTCTTCATTGCAGGTCTAATGTTTTACTGATTATGAAAGTTCATTCACTCACACGAAAGTTTTCTGAAATGTTTCTGTTTTATGTTATGTCTTGTTGCAGATGAGTCTTGCTGCAGCTAGAAAGAGTCTAGCTACAGAGAACGTTGCAAGTCAAGCAGGAGGAAGACAAGACACATCAATATCACCTTTCGGTTATGACTCAGAGGACACAATGTCTACTGGAACTCCTGGAGTACGAACTCCTACCAATAAGTTCACTAATGGAAACACTCCAGAGCTCAGAATCAGAGAGCTTAACGGAAGTTTAAATGCGGTTAATCATCTCGCAAGAGAGTTTGATCAAAGGAGACTCAATTTCGATGAAGATGCAAGAGCTATTGTTGATGTGAAGCTTGGAGCAAATGCAACTCCAAATGGGCAACAACAACAACAACAAAACCCAGAAGATGAATTCAGGAGATTGAAGGCAAGATTTGAGACATGGAAGAAAGATTACAAAGCTAGATTAAGAGATACAAAAGCAAGAATCCATGGTGATAAAGGTCGTCATCGAAAATGGTGGGGCAAAATGGGAACTCGAGGTTAGAGGATTCATTAGTGTGTGTGTGTGGAATCTTTCCACTTAGCTTTGTAGTATCACAATCCCAAAAAATGTTAGATTGAGAGCATTGTAGATTCAGCTGTGAGAGAGAGAGAGACATGTATCTTTGAGACTTGTTCTGTGCATAGCAAATAGAGATTTGTAACTTGAAAAGTAACAACAAAGATTTATTATGTTCATAACTCAGTACCATTACAAGAATCATATAAAGACTTAAGCTCCAGGTACAAACTTAGTTGCAAAAGCCCAGGCATTGTTAGCGACCGGGTTATCGAGATGGTCAAGGAGATTCTCCAAAGGACCTTTTCCAGTAACAATGGCTTGAACAAAGAAGCCAAACATTGAGAACATAGCCAATCTTCCGTTCTTGATCTCTTTCACTTTAAGCTCAGCAAAAGTAACTGGATCATCTGCAAGACCTAGCGGGTCAAAATATTGCCCACCTGGGTACAAGTCATTGCCTTCACCAACACCATCAAGACCATTGATACGGAAACCTTCAACCAAGCCCATGAGGATAACTTGGAAGCCAAGGACAGCTAAAATGCTTTGAGCATGGACTAGGTTTGGGTTTCCTAAGTAATCCAAACCGCCTTCTGAAAAGATTTGTGAACCAGCCTTGAACCAAACTGGTTCTTTGAAGTCCACACGAACCCATTTCTGAAGAACTTCAGGTGTTATACAACCTAAAGCTCCCAACATTGCCCATCTCCCATGAATCACCTGTGAAATGATGCTTAGTTAATTTATATTACTCTCATCAATGAGTGAGCTTTAGAAACTAACCTCAAGAGCTCTGTTTTTAGCAAAGGCTTCAGGGTCAGCGGATAAACCGGCGGTGTCCCAACCATAGTCGCCGGGAAATTCTCCAGTGAGGTAAGACGGAGTCTGGACAGAAAAGGGTCCTAAGTACTTCACTCTGTCTGGTCCGTACCAAAGATCATTTCCCTTAACAATTTTAAATTGAGAAAAAAATCAGACAGACACAAAACCAAGATGAAAGATGAAATTTTTAAGACAAAAAAATAGACAGACCATAGTGTATTTGGGAGATCCGAGAGAGACAACATCACGAAGAGGGTTAAAGCTTGAGCCTTTAGTCTGGCCAAGGAATGTTGTTGGGGTAAGAACACTGCTTGAGCTTGTGAATGTTGATGCCATTGTCTCTCTCTCGGCTTGAGCTTCTTCTTTTTTCTGGGTGTTTGTTCTTCTTTTATGCTTTTTGTTGGTGAAAATATTGGTCTCACTGAGTTTGACTTTTATATAAGAGTTTTGTGGATGAGAAGACAAGTTGGAGAATCAGAGATTGGATAGAGATAGAGTATGAGGTGTTGGGATTAGCCAATCAGGAAACACTTTTAGATTTGAAGTATCTCTAACTCCATCTCTTTTTTTATCCATATTTCTTTTGTCTTTTGTCCATTTATGTTTTTTTTTTTTTTGCAAAATAGAAAATAATTACATTTTTAAATTGACTTTTTACTGACGATGTTATTCACTCAAACTCCAGTAAAAGTTAAGATTAATTATACTACCCAGATTAAGATTAATCATCAACAACAAAGTCCTTAAAAGAGCAAGAAAAAAAGTACACTACACAATTCTCTCTACATCTCATCTTCTTAGTATAGTTTCTCTTTTTCAGCGTTGTTTCTGTTGAGAAGTCGATAGAAGAGGAAGAAAAGAAAACTTCGTTGTGGGCTGCGACGTCAGAGCTCAGGGTTGATAATGGATTTATCTTCTTAGAGCTCCATAGTTCCTAGTAACCTGCATTTGCAAAATCGTACTTGCTAAGTGAGCTTTGATCTCTTAAAGGCAATGAGCTCAAAACAGCGGTACAATGTAAAATATATGTGATTAACAGACCCGAGGTTGAGATTTGTTTAGCTTCTTTTCTATGTCTTCATCATCTTCATCCTCGTCATCGTCTTTGCTACTGAGTAGCCTATGAAGTGAAGAAGAGCCTTCGTTTTTTCTACCACGTTTTGAAGTCCCTGAACCTCTACCTCTACCTCTCTTAGTAGTAGCTTGTCTTTTACGTCCTTTGCCTTTAGTGTTCTCATCTTCCTCCTTTAATGGATATTAAAAACAAGAATCATGGTTTTATTTGTATTGAACAAATGAATAATGATGGAAGTAATAAGTTCATACCGAAGAGCTGTTAACTCTGTTGTAATCTTCAGGCTCTGCTTCTTCACTTGATGGAGAATCTACATCATCTTCTTCAATGACGGAAGCACTTTTGAAGGAAGCTGAAGCAGATCTACGAAAGAAAAGATCCGGGACATGACATTTAGCTCCCTCTATCCTAATATAAAAGTGTTTGAACGTGATGATGACAAGAAGTGTTGTTACCTTTGAGACTGGCGAACACCAAGAGAAGCATCAAGAGTGGTTTGCTTCATCGCACTCGAAGCCTTACCACGCCCTCTTCCTCTGGTTGGGGGTTTAGCTCTACCACGAGTTGTATTACCAGTGGATGAACCTCTCCGTCCTCTAGTGGCAGGCACTGAAGCAGAGATCTGAGTCGTATCTTCATCATCACTGAACAAAGCATTTGCGATGCCACTGCTTCTTTTCGTCAGATTCTGTTCCAATCTCAGGTAGTAAATAGCATTGTGAGAAAGAAACAGTATGATAGAGGTGAATGTAAAATCAAAAAGTGCAAAGAAGATTATAAGAATGAGAATTTAAACCTCTGATGTCAATCCAGTGGATAAAAACTGTGAGGAACCACTGGGTCGACTGGACCTATCTTTCAAGCGTTCCTGCATAAACAACAACCCAAGTCAGATAGATATTTTGCTGGTCCTCACAATTCGCCTCAGAAAATAACTGAATTAAAATCTTCTTGCCTCTAAGCACTCTCCCACTTTAAGAATTAAGTCATCTTCCTCAAATTTCTGAGCATCTGAATCCTTTGCAAGTTTACCCTGTACAACATGGGAAGAGAATGATCATAAAAACAATAATGACATGCTACAAGATAAAAATAATATCTTTTGCAGAGCTTAGCAATGTATAGTGGAGTAAGAAATAGTACATACGCGAGTCTCTTGAAGATTGTATTGAACGCATGAGTAGAAAGCTAGTTTATCATCCTTGTTCACAAAATTGTGAAGAGCAACATCCAGATCGTTAACTGGAAGGATCTCCATTTTCTACGCAAGAGGATAGAATGATCAACCCAAAGTGTACTTAAGCCCATTTGGTAACTATCTACGTCTATATCATTCTCTGGCGAAGTTCCACAGAGCTTGACCATAATAACAGTATAACACAATCCATAAATAAAGAAGGTTCAGGATGTACCAGGTTGCTTTCAGCTACTAAAGCTTCTATATTTTGCTGGTTCAGTTCTTCTGGACGAAGCCGTTCAGAATCATCAATATTGTTGCCTGTGAAATGGAAGATCGTAATATATTATATGTAGACAAGAACGCAATAACATGGTTCAGCTGTAGTACTATCGGGACAAGCATCACTACCAAACAATTCACTAGACAAAAAATTATCAAATTGGTCATCTTCCAATATGTACAAGGGGAAGGTTGAAAATAAAGCATCCAATATGCTAGAGATATTCCATAGGGTTGGAAGAATTCTGATACTATAGGTTACACACGAAGAAATATGAGCTACAACAAGTAAAGTGGAACAGACCGAAAATTAGACTCAATACAATGATACATCGATATCAAGTTCCATACAAGTAGCCATGATATACAATATGAGAATTATTATACCGACAATAAAACAACAAAGGAGGTTATCATAGGCGTTATTGTTCTACATTACTATAATTCAAAATTGCAAATACTGTACCACTTCACCATTAAAATTTCTAGATACAGATCATAAACTTGCTAGTTCCTTCCACTAGATGTCGAAAAGCAATTCCAATCTAGAGTAGAGCAAGTCCAACAATCTAATCCCAACACAAAACTGAATACATTGTAAGTAAACTAATACCCCTACCTTCACTCCGTCCCTTTTTAGAAGCCTTGGAGAATATTAAAATGTCTTGGGGATTTGCAACCTGAAAATGTTTGAGATTTTGTCATAAGTTAACTAACATTCAAGACAGCATGGTGATATCATGTTACAGGAACTAATTTTTGAGGTACCTTTCCCACATATTTCTGTCCAAACCTTTGAGGATTTATCGTCATAAATCCAGAGTAATCTACCTGAAAGATTGAACCCATCTAAGTCTTTGAATATTCTTAAATAACAAATATGTCTCTGTGGCTATTGGTGTGCATGCATCAAACTGCCAAAGCCTAGCCTCTAGTTGTGTTGGAAACTTGGAAGATAAAGGTTTAATAATAATTTGAGTGCTGCTAGAACTTGCAGCAGTGTTAGGAAACTTGGAAACAAATTACCTTGATTCGAACCAGTGGGAGCTTGATACCTGATCTGTTAACAGCTTTTTTGCTGGCTTTCTCTATTAGATCTCTGACCTAACAATTTTGTAGATATTAGTAGAGGCATTCACTGACTCGTGAAACCTATTTGAAAAGGAGGCAGAAGAAACTAATTATCCACATAAACTATGAGAAAAGGAAATAGTTACCACTTTATCCAAGTGTTCGAGAATTGAGTTTTGATCATTGGGATCAATATCACCTTCATCCTTCAAAACAATCTGCACTTTGAAAATATGTAAGCAAAGACGTATGCCACCACCATAACATATAAGGAAAATAAAATTTACCTCTGTATACTCAAAAGGCCTCACAGATGTTAAAGGTATCTTCGTAGGACGATATTGATTTCCCTGAATGTCATATATTTAGAGTTACTCAGACTTACATGTTTGATAAAAATGAGCAAAAACATACTTGAAGTACCAGATTAAGCAGTACGATCAAAGTAAAGATGAACCTTGATTTCTAAGAGAAGAACATGCTTTGGCTTTGATTCCCCATCAATAAGTGATGTTGCCACAGAAGAGCCAGGTTGTGTGATGTGGAAACCCATTCCAGATACCTCCTTCAAAATTTTAAACGCTTTTAGCTCAGCCAGAAAAGAAACATTGTGCCTCACGCTTATTTAAATGCAGTAACTTCAAAAATAGAGATATCAATACCTGGGGGTCGATAAGGCATTCATGTTCATGGCCCCAGACAATGAAGTCAAGGAACCGTGGAAGAAAGTGCTCACTTATTGCATTTTTGGGGTTTGATTTCACCCTGCAACTCATAGTATATGAGTACAGAGTCAAACTTTCTGATATAGAGAAATTAAATAAACAATCTAAAAATAACAGTGTTGTAATCGGATTAACCTATTTTGATGAAGCACCAGAATGTTGAACCAATTGGAAACATCACATCCTTCTTGAACTTCAGGCCTCATCCATTGGACAGCATGTGGGGTCTGTGAAACCAATGAATATTAACACAGTAAACAATTGTATAGCAAAAGGTGAAGGTCCTCTGGATTACCTGAAACATTCGATTGAGACGTTCATCCCTGATGTTTCCTAAACCATAGAGAGCCACGGTTGTTGAACCCTGAACATTAATTTGATTAAATAATAGAGAGATATCAAGGTTCATGTGTCCAGATTATGAATTCCAACCTTCCTCATCAGTATAGGGTAGAGAGAAATCTGGCCAACACCTGAACCACCAAGAACCATCTTTCCAAAATAATTCACAAGGTTGCATGCAGAAAGAATATCAATTGCAGAAAGGTTGTCCTGTTGCCAGATGCGATATAAAACAAAAGCACAAAAATGCTTATCAAAAACTAACCCAGTTCCATATATATATATATATTCAAATGAGTTAGCAAAAAAACAGCACACAAATCTAAGTTATGTACCACTCCGGCTGGATCATCATGGTTTCCATGAATACTGAACACAGGCAAGCCTACATTGAAGTGTGGATCCTCGTAATTTACATGACCAAACCTGTAGCCAGAAAAAAATTGTCAGTGAATGGAAGAGTAATCAACACCTTCAAAAAAGAAAAGAACAATAAAATACATAGACCTATATACACATATTGAGTAAAAAAAAACTCCATTTGATTAGTTCAGTTTATAAAATTTCATGATATGATAAGATTAACAGCAGAAATGTAGAGTCTCACGCATTTTGAAAATTTACAGTCTGATCGCTGACTACTTGAAACTGCACAGGTTTATCATTAAGACAGTGGCGACGGAGAATTTCAATGGCTTTAACAAGCGTAGTTCTAGAGGGTTTATTCTCATGAAAAAGATCACCTCCGAGGAGTAAGAAGTCCACCTGTTTCAAAAGAGGGAGAAAAAAGAAATGAAACTTTCTGAGAGTCCTTCCCTACAACTGGTTAAGTTTTCTTTGTCAATTGGTGCAAACATTGTCTATTTCAGAATAATATCAAACCTGTTTCTCCTCGGCTATAGAACAAATCTCTTCAAAAGCCTTAAAGGAATCATGCCGCCTTATTTCATCCTTCTCCATGTAGCCCAAGTGACAATCAGTTGCAACAAGTACTCGAAGTGTATCACTAAAATCCTCCCTGTCAAGTTTTACAAGCATACAATAACACTCATTAATAAAAAAGAGTAACAACTATACAGATAGGGAAACACTTAGCATTGAATATATACAATCACATCTTCTGAGTTAAGGAGTGTCGAGAGTTCTGAATTACAAACAGACTAGTGAATGTATCATATCATTGAGATCATGAATAAATTTTTGTTTTTACGTGAACCTATAAAGACAGAGTTTATATGAAGCTTTTCACATATTATTATTGATTGATTGAGTCCATTATTACTGAGCAAAGCAAAAAGCTCACCTAGACATGATGGCAAGTGCTTGCAGCTCAATAAAACCTGAAAAAGAGAGCAAAAATGAAAATTTACATGATCTGGTCTCAATTTCATACTAGAAAATATCATAACAAACATTGACTTGAGTTCACCTCAGTGAAGAATAAAGCAATAATACTATCATTCCAATAGGGTTTTAGGCTTTTACTTCTAAAACCCTAAAAATGTGGCTAGAAAGAACACAAATCAAACTATAAAATGAAGCTTATATATCCCACATTAACGATTTTCTCCAAAACGCGAAAATCATTAGCCATTTTAATCACTTTTGAGAAATTTCATAAATTTTTCTTAACTTCTCGCACTTTCTCAGTAGTGTGGAAGTAAAACTCTAACCTGGGGTTCAAAAAGGTAAAGTGAAGAAACAGAACTCCGGTGACCGGAAATAGAGAGAATCTGACGGAGTGAAGTGAGAATTGGAAGGACAGGCGCGGGGAATTTCAAAGCGTATAGACGAACGAGAGAAGAATGGACCAAAATTAGGAAGACGAAAGTTGTAAGGCAAACATAAATAAATATATTTTACATATATGGTCCTCCAAATTCCTTTTTTATTTCGTTTTACACGTTGTTGTTCTGTTTACTTTGGTTTCCGGTTGGGCTTTGATTTATTAGTTTTGACTTTAAACAATTTATAAAACATTACATTTGTTTCATATCAAATGTTACATTCAGAAGAATCACAATATAAAGATAAAAGATTCAAGAAAATGAAATAAACAGATTCTAGAGATCACATAAATTTCTCTTTTTACTCAAATTTTGACGATAGTCATCATGCTTACATCAAAAGATCTTCAATATAATGAAAAAATGACACTAGTACAATACAGTTTTTGATGTGGACGCAGATAACATCTTCATTTGATATTAGTTGAGACTCTACAAGTAATCCAAGAACTTATAGCCCATGAGTATACTTGAGCTAACAAAAAAAAAAACTATTTCGAAGATGCAAAATAGTAATTTTGAAGGAAAGACTTGTATAACATCTACAGTTGGAAACCATATTTGTTGATTCGGTGACCTGTCGTGGACTCCTGTAAACGACATGTCACCCAACACTTTCTTCTTCACAAAGCAATAAACCAAAATAAAATCCTCCAAACACCAAAAAAAATACAGCTTTTGCCACCAAAGGCAAAATAGTAATTATTTTTTTTATTTATATTTTATTGCCGCCTTTGTCTCTTGACCATTACTTTGCTTCCTTCTCCAATATTTAAATGTTTCTCTGAGATTTTCTCGCATTTTCTTAGGGAAACATTTCTGATTTGTTTCTCCCTCCTAGATTTTTCTTGTTGACGCTCACAATATTCAATAAAAAGGCGAAGAGACGAGCAATTTTTTTTGTTCTTTAATGGCGCCTCGTCTTTTCGCCTGTTTTGGCGTCAAAGGATCTTCAACATCCACCACCGGAAAATTAACTTCCGGTCATAACCCTACTGTTTCCGCTGCAGATGTTCCAGCAGGTGATGGACCTGTTCTCGTTCAGTTATTCTCCTCTCAAGGATGTAAAACTTCTCCAGAAGCAGAGATGCTCGTATCTCGTCTTGGACGTGGCGATTTCAACGATCAGATTCGTCGTGAAGGTGTATCTGTTGGATCTCCGGCGATGGTTTTGGTTTTTCACGTTGATTATTGGGATTACTTAGGATGGAAAGATCCATATGGTTCAAGTCAATGGACAGTTAGGCAAAAGGCTTACGTCGAGGCATTGAATCAAGATACAATGTTCACTCCTCAGTTTGTGATTCAAGGTCGTGTACAATTACTTGGTAATGAAGAAGATACATTGCTCAAATCCATCGTTGAAGCTCCTACGTTTCCTTCTCCAGCGTTTCGGGTGAGTAGTTTCTAAATACATTGTGATCATTGAAATTGTATTAAGATTTGTGAAATTGTGTTAGGCGACATTTCAAAGACCAACTTCAGAAACACTTCAAGTATCTCTCACAGGAGCTTTGAGGATGAAAGTGGAATCGAGTGAGATAGATATAATGGTGGCGTTATATGAGAACGGTTTAGTGAATGATTGTCCTAAAGGAGAGAACTCAGGAAGAGTTTTGTCTAATGACTATGTTGTAAGAAAGCTAGAAAAATTATGCACTGTTAAAGATTTAACGGCGAAGAAGACGGTGTCAGAGACGGCTCATTTCACGGTTTGGGATGGGTTTAATAGTGCTAAATGTGGAGTTGTTGTGTTTTTACAGAATACTTCTCTTCAAATCTTTGGTACGCAGTGTTTTCAATTGCCTGATGAAATTTGACAAATAATAAAAAAGTTTGAATCTATAAATATAAATGAAAATTTTTCTATGTTGTGTTCCTTCATATTTGGTTATTATTGGAATTTTGTGTGTAAAGAAGGATATTTTGTCAAGCACGTTTATAGGGATTTGCTTTGTTTAAACTTTAACCTAAAAGCCTTGTTTTTTTATTTATAAGTTATGCGACCCCACTCGAATTTTAAGATATTACTAAATTAATGGGAATTTATTAAAAAATTAATATAAAGTTAGGATGATTATTTTGAAAATATCACTGTCATATATAAGGTTATTTTACAAATTTCTAAAAAATTTTATATGAATAATTAAATAACACTAAATTATTTAAAATATTTAATTATTTAAAAGTTATGAATCAATAAACTCATTAAGTTAATTTCAAGTTGATAATTAATTTAATTTAAAATATTAAAATTTTATTTAACCAGGACATTAGTTTTTAGTTCTAAAAATCAAAGAATTTAGAAAACTAATGTAAGATAGAAAAAAAAACGAGTTTTATGCAAATAAACCAACAAACTTTATTTTCTTTGTAAGATTAATTTCGATTCGAATTTTGTGCAAGTCAATCTCCTTAACCCCAAAATAAGTCCAAAATAAGTCGCTATATAACCCTTATGTATATTGTCCATGTAACACTTAAAACAGCACCGTGACACGGCCACGTATTAATTCACATTTACCACATAAGAAGTTATATTAATTATGTTAAGGTTTAATTAAGATGGTTTAGTCTACACCACCGGTTCAATGGCAAAACATTTATGGAGAATACTTGGGAGATTATCTCAGTTATAAGGGGTTAGGTCAATCTTATTTATTTTATTTTTATTTTTGTGTGTTTGTATTCTGTTAAATACATAGTATTTTAAGAGCTTAATTATAGTGTATCATTTATCTTGTCTTTATCGTGCAAATTTCTTCTTTATTTTATTTTAGTTAGAACAAATTTACATTAATTTGTTTGAAATCAAAAGGTATTCTTCAATTCTATTTGTACTAATTTTTTATATATTTCATTTATTATATATGTGACATCTTGAATTTTGATGATTAATAACACATTATTTGGAGGGGCATGAAATATATAATAATAATCAGATATCTAATTTGGTCATAGACTTTTTAGTCTTTAGTTTTCAATTTCAACGTATAAGAAAAAATAAATCATCAGCTTGTATTAGATTAGTTTGAAATAATCACAGTCATACACCTAAAAGATATATATATATATATATTTGTTATCGACAATAATAAAAATGAATGTAATTTTGTCCAATAAACTATATTTGATGGTGTTAGAGGGAATTACTCTAATAAAAATATCTATGAGAGATAAAATAAATATTCAGATGATATTATTATCCTTTTAAATAAATTATGAGAACTTCAATATTTACCAGTAATGGCTAATTATGGGAACTTCAATAATTATATATGGGAACTTCAATATTGTTCTTTAAGAGCTAATCTCAGAAATTATGTTTTTTTAACCTTTTTTACCATCTTATGTAGACTGGACAAGTTATCATAAATCCAAACCAAAACATAAAATTTTATGTAAAATAAAAAAGTTTAAATTTTATTTTATTTTGTAGAAAAGACTCCAAATAATTTTCTTTATAAAAGAGCCCTAAAATTTTTTTTCCCTCGTATCCCTAAAATTTGATGTACCTATTATAATTTATAAGATATCAATATTGTTTTGAAAAGATAATTAGTAAATTATACATTTTTACAACAACAATATCTGGCATCAGGAGGAATTCCAAAACCAACACAAGAACCAATTTTGAAATTCTTTTTCGCACAAATCATTTTGCATTCGTTGTTGCCAAGTGTAGGAGTGCAAGGATTGAAGCACACATCGTATGAAGCCTTGTCCGATGCAAAATTACCTAATATAATCACACAATTCAATTTATTTATAAAATGCATACACACAAATTATTAAAAGTATTTCTGATATATAAAAACTATAGTTTTACATAACTAAAAATCTGAAGATATGTTTTTATATAAAAATAATAAAAAGAACATTGAAAATACATAATTACCAGAGATGATATCATTTTTCTGGCACTGGACCAAAGAAACTGCAATGAGAATGGTGAGGATGGATACAATTGATATTTTTAAGGAAGGCATTTTCACAGTATCCAATATCTTACTCACCTCTCAAATGATTTAATTAAATAGTTTTTTTTTTTTTGCTTATTAATTTTCAAACATGAAATAAGATCTACTTATACAATACAGGACAAGTTTTGGTCTACTTATATTCATGACCATAATTTTTTATTTATTTTTTTACCTTATAGAATATATGATTAGTTGACCATTGACCATTGACTATTGACTGACTTTAAAAATAACCATAATATTAAAAGTAACAAAATCTTTAAATTGAACATGTTTATTTTTATTCATCCATTTTTTTTTGTTTTCATTTTAGACAAAGACTCCAAATGGTTATTTTGGTTGAATAAATTGAAACAAAACATATATTTTTTGTTTGAGTTGAACGAGATTCAACTTATTCTACAGTTTCAGGCTGGAATTGGTATACAAAATTTCACTAGTTGAATGTTTGTTTATTCATCTTATTTTTTACTGTTTGAATTGAATGAATTGAAAATTTTGTTCAACTTGTTCATCTAAAAAACTGAACAAATCTATAAATGATAAAAAAAAATTGTTCAACTCATTTATCTTCATAATTGAACAAGTTGAACAATATTTTCATCTTATTTAATTCAAATGATAAATAATAAGATGAACAAATATTTAACTCATTCAACTAATAAATTTTGTAATACCATTTGCAGCCAAATATCAACATTAATGCTCAAACCAAATAATATCGCAATTTTTTTTATAAATAATCCTGTATATATGATATTTTTATGATGTATAAAATTAATTTACAATAGTAAGATTTTTGAGTGATAATTTTGTATATACGACATCTCTTCTAATCAGTGCCGGCCCTGAGCTGGTCAAGCAGCTGCTTGGGGCCGGGAAATATATATAAATTTTAGCGGCCAATTTATTGTTGTGTTTCATTGGCTCTAGTGGTTCTTGATGAGTATTAATAATTATCTGTAGCAGGGTTCCAGGTTTGAACCTCGCTAAAAAAATATCAGGGCCGGCTCTGCTTCTAATACATATTATTCTGTGATATATGATTTCAATTAAAAATATATTTTTACACACTAAAACTGCTAAGAACCTCTAACATATTTTAATATGCAATCAAATACATTATGTAAAGTTAAAACCTTATATTTAAAATTTAAATCCTTGATAAAATGAATTAAAAGGACTTCCATCATGTGTCTTTTCATTAATGTACATATTATAAGACATGTTTTATTACAAAGGAGTAACACTAAAAGGAGAGACGTACAAGTGTTTGCAAAGCTCATGAAACAATGTTTTCTTTATTTTTTTAGAGTCTGATTGAGTTAACTATATATTTTTAATTTGAAAAGTTTTCAAAATCCAAAAAAGAAAAATACAATGTTTTTTTTTTAACCAATATCAACTCAATTATTACATAGTTCAATACCTAAAATATAGAAGTTACCCCTAAAAAACCCTAAATTGATGAAAGTGAAAGAAGCAAGAAGTAATTAGCAGTTAGGTCGACCTAAATCATGAAGTAACAGTCTCACATCCTTTGAATCCATATCTGAAGCTTTCTCAATTCCACCGCTAAAGAATCCTTTATAAACTTTCTTGAGAACCTTCAAAACATTCGCCAACGATCCTTCCTCATAGCTCTCATCTCTCTTCTCCTCTGCATAAGATTTCACATCACATCTTGTCTTGTCTACGAAGTAATTGTATTTGTTGATCTCCAACAAGTTCCTTTTGTGATCAGGCCAAACATAAGGAGTATCATCCACAATCATGACTCCACACTCATCAGCCAAGACAAGATCAAGTGTCTTTATCCAAGGACTCTCGTCTCTTGTTATAACTCTATGCCCAAAGTATGTTTTGTCTGGATCAATCAGCTTCAAAACGACATCTGCATAATAACGATTACCCATAGTGTAAACATACATAGAGAACATCTCATTTGCTTGTTTAAGAAACTCATGAACAAAAGGTCTAAGCTTTATCAAGATCTCGCTTTTGAATCCTTCGTTAAACCTCCATAAATCTTTTCTTGAATCAACTTCTCCCATTACATACTTTTCTTCCTCAGAAAGATTTGAAATAAAAACGGTGTGGAGAAGCGTGTGGTCCAAGTCAAGAACCAAGTGAAGCTTCTTGTCGTTGAAACCAGTGATTAGTGTATTGAGTCGTTTTGTAATGGCGACTCCTATGTGACTTAACTGTAATCCATCAACTAGATAGTTGAATGATCGGACTTCGTTTCTTGATACTGTTGAATTACAGTTACAACAGATTCCGTAAAGAACGAAGAAGTGATCACACTTATTGTAAGACGAAGAAGTAATGATATCTGAATCGAGCTTTCTCCGTTTAGATTGTGGTTGTGAAAGTGAAAGATCTTGCAACAGAGACATGTTTAGTATTGTCGATGATCTGATCAGATTCAGATATATCTATGTAAGAGTGTTTGTAGATGGAAACCCTAGAAAAAATTGTTGTAATGATAAGTGTGTGCTATGATGAGTAATGGTTTCGAATATATAGAGGAGACTGAAGAGTATAACTTCTGATATAATTTGTATTTCTATTTCTATATGAAAAATGGAAATTCTTGTTAGAAAAAAAATGGAAATCTTGCTTTGAAGCGCGTGATTTCATAATTTCACACGTGGCCTCTTATTAGTGGTCCATTGTTTGTTTAGTCAGTTATTATGGGCTTGGGCCGTATCAGTTAATTTCAATATCAAATAAAAGTCTTTGGTTCGCTATTTAAGCCCATATATGTACTAATATACAAATGTTAGTTATTTTTTACCGTTTTATAAAATTAAGGGTGAAGTGAACAAGTCCAATCTGATATTGTGTACAAAACCTATTTTTCCAAGCCCATAAATGTGATTTGATTATTAATTTTTATATATGACAAAGTAAACATAATAAATTCTGAAATTAACCATGTGAATCATTTATAAAGCATATGACATTTGGCAGTTATTTTCAGATGTTTCAGAGGCAACATAATGAAGTGGAAGTTAAAAGAAGTTAGATGGTTTTCATTTTCTATTTAACAGATTAAGTAAAAGACTGTTTCATGTGTCCGTTTAACAATAATTTACATATATAAAAGTAATTGTTTTTTTCTTTAAAATAAAATATATTAAGAGTCTGATTAATATATACATGACATATGAATCATATTAATATCAGAATTTGGAATCTAATATCTAAAATAGACGGTGACTAAAAGTTACCAACTATGTACAACAATTTGGTTCATTGGTGGGTCTCGTGAAATTTACTCATGTTTTGTCATTTATAAACAAAAAAGTATAACAAATATATATTATAAAGTTTTATTACTAGGTTCTAGTAGTAAACTCAAGCGCTGAGTATCAAGCGATTCTCTCTCTAAAGCGATTCTCTCTCTAAAAGCGATTTCAAAGGTGATTAGGTTTTCTTCTTCCTAACTGCCGCCTCCGGTACGGCCTCACGCCGCCGGAGAGAAAAAACTCTCTCTTTTCCCAGTTTCTTCTCCAGATCCTGTCATGCCTTCTAAGAAGAAAAAACATCCTCCAATGAAATCCATTTTTCAGGAACCATCGGCATCTGAAAAACGTTTGCTCCTCGTTTCACGACAAGAAACAACCACCGTCTTACCTGAACCAAAAATTGGGGTAAGTGGCTTGCTCATCTCCGAAGCTTGTGCGGCTTCATCATCGGTTGATTCTCTCAGATCGGGAGAGTCCCCACCAGTCATGGTCGCACAAAATCAAAAAGACCCCGATGTCTCAGCTCCATGTCTTGACTCATCCTCAGTCCCAGGCTCGATTCCAAGTTCGTCAGTCCCTTCCTATGCTTCCAGGTTTAAAGCATCACTACGGAATCTAAAAAAAATGTCAGATCCAATTTTCCTTGAAGATGGTACTCCTATGGTTCAAGCTCCGCCATCGGTGACGTTGAAAGCAGCCGAGCTCTGGAAAGACCATATAATTGCTCAATTTCATGGATTGTGTCCTCCCCTAGGAAAGATATTCTCAGACTTAAATCCTATATGGGGCAAGTTTGGAGGTATCACAATTAGAGCTTTATCTGAAATCTCTTGTTTAATTTTGGTGCCTTCAGAAGCCACTCGTCAATGGGTCCTAGATACAGGGTATTGGCAGTCAGGAAATGTTGGATTTACAGTGTTTCCGTGGACAGCAACAGCACCGATGGAGCTCCCAGAGTTGGTTACAGTTCCAACATGGGCATCACTCAAGAACATTCCTCCTCAACTATACTCTCTCGATGGTATAAGTGTTATTGCCAGTGGTATTGGTGAGCCATTGCATACAGAAAAATCAAGACT
>KE159324.1:90868-102362 GCA_000411055.1 Leavenworthia alabamica
AAATTATACGTACAGATTTTATGATGTTATTTTATTGTTTGTTAATAATAAAAATAGGTCCCAAGAGTGATGTGTCTTGTTCGGCTATATATAGCCTAGTAGTATCTACTTAACATGCTAATTCTTTTGCCTACCTTATTCAAGAACGGATCATTAATTAATTAAAATAATTATTTTTTACATTATTTAATTAACTAGTTTTTTTTAATTTATATTGAATATTTATATATTTAGACAAACACACATTTATCTATCTTACAGACTGTAAGACTAAGTTACGGTCAATGTAGCAATTAATTTTTAGACCTATCTATGCACTAGTTTTTATATGTTCAATAATACACTAATGGACAATTCTCTTAAATATTAATAAATTTACTTTATATTTTATAAATATCACTAAAATTAATTTAGTACAAAATTACAATTTAATAATTTAATAACATTAAAAATTATATTTTATTTTTGCAAAAATTATATAAATGCTAAACAATAAATATTAAACTCAAACACTATATACTAAACCTAAATTTAAATACTAAATTCTAATCTTTAAATCACAATTTTAAATCCTAAATAATAAATATTAAACCTAAATATTAACCTCTAACAATAAATACTAAACTCTAACCCTTAAATAATAAATATTAAACCCAAAACATTAGATATTAAACTCTAATATTAAATAAACAATATATACTTTTTATAAAGAAAATGTAATTTTTAATAAAAATATATTTTAATTAAAAATGGTATTTGTGTCCAATTAAAAAATTAATGTATTTTTGTCTAATAAACTACATTTGTTGTTGTTAGAAAAAATTACTCTAGTTTAATTGGTAAAAAGTTTTAAAGTAATTTAAATGTCGTCGGTTTGAAGAATTTAACATGGTGTTTGTAAATTTTTTTTTTTCCTACACTATTTAAAAAATATAAAGACAGGACAGACAAATTTTTATTTGCGAAATGGCCATGACAGTAGTGTTTGATGCTGTTAAGGCAAATTAGAATTAAATTCAAATAAAATGAAACAATCATCATCATCACCAGTGACCTCATATATAATAGAAAAAATAAACAAAAACATTGTTCATCATTTAAATATTAATGGATTAATTAACATTCAGTGGTTTAGGACAGTAATCGTCTTCATAGGTTAAATTAATTAAACAGCTGTGTTATAAGAATCAACCCATGTGATATGTCTGTGATTATTAGATTGAAACCTGCTCTTCTTTTACTTCTTTCTATTATTAGTCGGTCGTTAATTACTTTTGCTTCTTCTTTTTTTTAATTGTTTATAATTAGATTCTAATGCTAACAAATATGCAAAACCTTAATCGTTTTTTTTGAATTTAATGAATAAATTGCAAAGGTAGAAGAAGCACATTTAAGACATGTACAGCTTGAGAACGAACTTATTGCTCTCGAGTCTCGGTTGCCTCAAGGCTCAGACACGAAAAACAAATAAATACGAATATAATTTAATTTTAATATTTGTTTTTTTTTGTTTCTATTTTAGTAATAGTAGAGATAAAGAAAAGAATAATAACACACTGTTTTCATCATTTTCACGTACGTGTAAAATATTAGATGAGAGTCTTTATTTACGGTACGTCTATTTCATCGCTCACATTTAGTTGTTTTATTTAAAAAATTTAACGATTTTTTTATATAAGTTTTTAAATTATAGACATTGTCATGATTATTTTCTTTCTTTTTATTCCTTCGATGACAAATATTTTAAAAGCTTTGTCCCTATATGCTTTGAACGTGCATTAATAATGTGTGTTCATATTAAATATTATTGTTGTATTTAAAATTAAATTAAATTAAATACTATAGTTGTATATATTGATTGTTATTAGTTTCAATAAAAAAAAATCTTGTTAGTATTACTACAACTAGTTAATTATCATTCTTTTCCAAATAAAACATGTTTAGTCTAAACTATACAAATAAACCATTTTAATACAACTCTTATAATTTATTTTCTTTAGAAACATTTAATTATTTAATGTTGGCATCTATCAAATTAATTTCAATAATTTATGTCGCGATTTATTGGTAAAGATGTGATATATCGTTTTCTTCTTCTGCTTACCCAATTGAAAGCTCTTTCAGCTATATGCCTCTCTATATATCATTCACAATAGCTTTTTTTTTAAAATTATTTATAAGAAAAAAATTAAAACATAAATACTGTCTAGCACCATGTGCTTATGCTTTCCATTATAGTTAAACTAGGCACGATGTCTGCAATTATTTAGACTAATCATCCTACTTATTATTAATTAAATTAATGAAAATTCTTAATACAAATTTCATATTTTTTTAAATAATTTTTACCTTTAATATATATTATTAATTCATGCTACTTAAAATATATGAATTCCATTATTTAATTGGGATAAAATGTAAGAGTATAGAAAATAAAGCAAAACGTAATTAAGAAATAAATAAATGAAGTAAATAAAAAAACATAGAATTGAATTAAAATAGTTGTGGCCTAAGATCTCTCGTTCGCCTCTCGTCGTCTTTGGCAGAAACAATAAACATTTAAAAGACAGCTTTATCTCTTTCATTAAATCCCGATCTGACTCTCTCTCTCTCCCTCCTCAACCTTCATTGGTGAAAACTTCCTTTGATTCTCGAAAACCCTAATTCCTCTACTCGAACTACTCAATATCTCAAAGTCAAATTTCACTCTCGAAGACTGTTGCAGAAGAGGAGAAGGCATTTTTCATCTGTTTCCTGATGTTTATTATACCTTTGTTTCAGTTAAGAGGAAGATGATGACGATGATGACGATGAACCGACGAAGCAACGTTGTTAGTTTTAAAGAAGAAGAAGATAATGACGATTGTTTCTATGAATCTCTTGATCGTGTACTATCTTCCTGCTCTTGTTCTACTTCTAACTCTGATTACGACTCTGATCCTAATGTTTCTGATTCGATTCACGATCTGATTCCGTTTCCTCTTCCTGTTGGAACCTCTGGTTTCGAGCTTTGGAAATCTGAGCTTGAATCTGTGTCGGAGAGACGAATCAGGCTTTTGCGTGGATTTGGACTCAGTAAAGAGCCGGATCTCCCTCCAGCGAGTCAGCTCCGGTCTAGAAGTCGGAGAAAAGGAATTTGCAGTTCTCATTTCGCTAGATCGGTTCCATCTCACGGTAAATGTGTGGTGAGATCAGATTTAGGAGGTAGTGACAATGTCGATCTTGGTAAGGTTGGATCTCGTTGTTCTTGTTCTTCTGTAAATATGCTCAGTGATCATACTGTGAACTCTCGTATGCGAAACGATGGTAACAATGTGTCTAATGGTGGTGCTGATTTTGTAAGCAAAGGGCATACAGAAACATCTCTTAGGGACATTATTGAGAAACAGAGTTCAGATCATTTATCTCATGGGAATAATAGTAGAGATGTTGTTTTGGAGGAGCAAATGTGTACCATTAGGAATCTAGATACTGGGAAAGAGTTTGTTGTGAATGAAGTCAGAGAAGATGGGATGTTGGAGAGGTTGAAGGAGGTAGGTACTGATCGGCAATTGACTCTGGAGGAGTTTGAGATGTGTGTTGGGACATCACCTATCGTGCTTGAGCTTATGAGGAGGCAAAATGTTGAAGATGTTTGTAAAGACTCTGTGGATTTGAATACTAGTGTTAGTGGAAGCAGAGTGACTAAGCATAGACGGAGAGGGAGTTGGCTAAAGAGTATAAAGAGTGTTGCTAGTAGTGTGACTGGGTATAAAGAGCGGAGAAGTACTGATGATAGGGATTCACTGTCTGAGAGAGGAGGTCAGAGGTTTAGCTCTGCTACTGATGATAGCCGAGATATGTCATTTCACGACCCTGAGAGGGTTAAGGTTAGGCAGTATGGAAAGTCATGTAAAGAGCTCACAGCACTATTCAAGAGCCAAGAGATTCAAGCTCATAAAGGGTCGATATGGAGCATTAAGTTTAGTTTGGATGGGAGGTATCTTGCTACTGCTGGTGAGGATTGTGTTATTCATATTTGGAAGGTTGTTGAGTCAGAAAGAAAAGGAGAACTCTTGTCTATGGAGAAACAAGAAGATGAAAGTATAAATTTGTTTCTTTTGGCAAATGGGTCAGCAGAACCAGTTTCAATGTCTCCAAAGAGAAGAGGGAGAGCATCTTTTAGCCGAAAATCAGTGAGCTTGGAAAATGTTCTCGTTCCAGAAGCAGTCTTTGGTCTTTCAGAGAAACCTGTGTGTTCGTTTGTAGGGCATCTGGATGACGTACTTGACCTTTCATGGTCAAAATCTCAGGTTGGTACTAATTCCGATCATCTCATTTTGCTACAAACTCTTAAAGCATGAAGTTGGTTTTCAAACTTAAAACAACTTTTTGATAATCCGACCTTTTCTTTTGTGTGGAACAAAATGTTTTATGCAAACATTGTTCAACTTGCTAGTGCTAACTTTAGGATTTTCAAATGTTATGTGAGAATCAGCTTTGTTCAGTTCTTCTTCCTTAAATTGACATTTAATTCTCAAGATTTTGCACTTTCATTGTTTTGTTTACAGCACCTGCTTTCCTCTTCCATGGACAAGACTGTTCGTCTATGGGACTTATCTAGCAAGACATGTTTAAAAGTCTTCTCACATAGTGACTACGGTGAGTGGATATGCAATCTTATTGCCTCATCAATGATCATGAGTTACTTCTGTTCTTTTAGTCTCTAAGAATCTAAGCATACATTGTAAAGAAATCACTTTATGTGAACTCCATATAAACTATTTAATCATATGTCAATATACTTTTTGAAACACAAGAAGAACAAACAACAGTATATATGCTGGTTATGTAACATAATATTCTTTTCTCATCTAGTTTTCTATTTCCTGAACACAGTGACTTGCATCCAGTTTAATCCAGTGGATGACAATTACTTCATCAGTGGATCATTGGATGCAAAAGTTCGGTTATGGAGCATTTCTGATCATCAAGTTGTTGACTGGAATGATCTTCATGAGATGGTCACAGCTGCCTGCTACACACCGGATGGGAAGGTATACCATTAAGTCTTTTCTACATAACAAAGTGACTTTGTGTAAAGTTTAATTACACAGTACCGTACTAAAGCTTCGCTTGGTTTGTAAAGGGTGCATTGGTTGGCTCATACAAAGGAACCTGTTGCATATACAACACACATGGTATATAAGCTCATTGACCTTACATATCTCTTTCTTTGGAAATTGTTTCTCCATTCGTATTTTTCTAACTTATTATCATTTCATTTATTTAGATAACAAACTGCAGCAAAGAAGTGAAATCAATTTGAAGAACAGGAAAAAGAAATCGCATCACAAGAAAATCACTGGTTTTCAAGTAAAGCCAAAACAACCAAAGTTAATTTCAAATGTGCTTTTGTCTTTGATGCTGTATTGATTTATCTGACTATTCTCATGAACCAGTTTGTGGCGGGAAGTTCATCAGAAGTGCTTGTCACATCTGCAGATTCACGCACGCGTGTTGTTGATGGTGTTGATCTTGTTCACAAATTTAAAGGTAAATAATACTAAGCCAAAAACTCGCTTCTTCGTTATTAGAACTCAAGAATTAGGTAGGAGGTAACTTTCTCGGTCTATCGTTTTCAATAGATTCATATGAGTCCCTTATCACATGACCGCTCTTAAGCTTTTTATTGATCTGGTGATGGAGAGAGTAATCTCATACGTTCTTGCAAAGTATTGTGTTTTCTCTTGAGTTTAGCAAATTTTGGTTTGCAGGATTTCGCAACACGAACAGCCAAATCTCAGCCTCACTTACATCAAACGGGAAATACTTAGTCTCAGCAAGCGAAGACTCTAATGTGTATGTATGGAACTACGACTCAGACTCTCGAGCCGGACGAAGCAAACGTGTCACAGTCACAAACTCATACGAACATTTCTACTGTCGAGACGTCTCTGTGGCTGCACCTTGGCCAGGCAAACTTAGTAACAACCAAAGCCCCGAACAGTCTCCCTTCACAACCAACAATAACCCTCCAACACCTGTCAACGACCCAACTAACAACAAAATCGTAACCAACGGTATCATTTCAAGTGCCACGAACCGATACTTCTTCGATAGAATCTCAGCAACATGGCCTGAGGAGAAACTCTTGTTGGCTGCGAAGAACCGAGCCCGAACTAGCCCTCGTGTGAGCGTGGACATGTCTAATGGACCGGTTAACCCAAAACCGAGTGCTTCAGCTTGGTCTATGGTGATTGTGACAGGCGGTTTACGAGGCGAAATCAGAACATTTCAGAATTTTGGATTACCGGTTCGTCTTTGAGGCAAAGAGTAAAGTTTTACAAAATCAAAAGCCCCAAAGCTAAGTGAAAATTTTACCAAGTAAAACCATCTTCTGTCAAAAGTGTATAGATTGAGACAAGGTTGGTTCTTCCACTGACTTTTTATTTTATTTTATTTTCTTATTTGTTATCTCTAAAATTCAAATCTCTAGCATATATATATATATATATTATGTTATTTTTTAAGAATCAAAATAGGCAGAAAAAAAAATCCATACCACAATAGTTTATGTTATTATTCAAGTTGAAGTTTGTAATATTAACTCTGCAATGAGAATATATGGCCATTTTTTTGAATTTTCCATTATTTATCTATGCATGGAGATAATTCGTTTTAATGTTTTTTTCTTCTATTTATCATTCCAAATCCAATGAACAATTTGATGACGAGATCAGAGCGTCCATAACAATTCAGAGTATTATTTTTGTTTCACAGCTCTGTCTTTCTCAAGCCTCCCATAACCCAAAGTGATGGAGTCCCATGAACATGAACTTATATTATATTAAAATATCTAATTAGAGGAAATCTAGTTCTAGAATTCTCATTGGCTGTATGAAGTTGACGTGGCAAAAATTTTCTCTATACAAATCATATCAACACATATCTTAGGAAAAAAACATCAGTAGGGACCACTTTTTGGCCTCTCTCATATCCGTTGTTGAGTGCATCTACAATTCTATAAAAACACACACAAAGCAAACACATTTGCAAAATATTACATTCACTCTTAAAGGAAACAATGGCCCTTCAAGCTGCTTCTTTGGTCTCCTCTGCTTTCTCTGTCCGCAAAAATGTATTTTATTAACTTCAATTTTTACGTTTATGCCTCATTTCCTTTGCTTATAATTAACCAGCACTATCTCTTAGATTACTTACCACTTTTTAGTTACAGGGAAAAGTAAATGCTTCATCATCTTTGAAAGAGTCCACTCTGTTTGGTGTTTCACTTTCCGACCAAATCAAAGCTGAATTTGTCTCGTCTTCATTGAGATGCAAGGTACATAACCCAATCTTAGTTCTAAGCATTTTCTTGGAAAGTAATGTAATATGACTCATTAAGATTGCTTCTACTCTGTAGAGGGAACATAACTTGAGAGATAACAAAGCAATGATTCGTGCTCAAACAATCGCCACTTCAGCCCCATCGGTCACAATATCTTCCTTCGACCGCAAGAAAACCCTAAGAAAAGGAATCGTGATAGTCACGGGAGCTTCTTCAGGTCTAGGCTTAGCAACAGCAAAGGCATTAGCCGAGACAGGTAAATGGCACGTGATAATGGCGTGCAGAGACTTCCTCAAGGCTGAGAGAGCAGCTCAATCCGCAGGGATGCCTAAGGATAGCTACACTGTGATGCATTTGGACTTGGCATCTTTGGAAAGCGTGAGACAGTTCGTTGATAACTTCAGGCGAGCTGAGATGCCTCTAGATGTGTTGGTCTGCAACGCTGCGGTTTATCAGCCAACTGCTAATCAACCTTCTTTCACTGCTGAAGGGTTTGAGCTTAGCGTTGGGACAAACCATTTGGGACACTTTCTTCTCTCAAGATTGTTAATTGATGACTTAAAGAACTCGGATTATCCGTCGAAACGTCTCATCATTGTTGGATCCATTACTGGTACATACTGTTTCATGTACTTAACTATTTAATCTAAACCCTAAATCCAAAACCCTAATTATTTTCTTTCTTATTGAACAGGAAACACTAATACATTGGCGGGTAATGTACCTCCAAAGGCGAATCTTGGGGATTTAAGAGGACTAGCAAGCGGACTAAATGGTCTAAACAGCTCCGCAATGATAGATGGAGGAAATTTTGATGGCGCGAAAGCTTATAAAGACAGTAAAGTCTGCAATATGTTGACAATGCAAGAGTTTCATAGGCGATTCCATGAAGAAACCGGCATCACTTTCGCGTCACTTTACCCTGGTTGTATCGCGACTACTGGTTTGTTCAGAGAGCATATTCCTCTCTTCCGTACACTCTTCCCTCCATTTCAGAAGTACATCACCAAAGGATACGTCTCCGAGACAGAAGCTGGGAAAAGACTTGCTCAGGTAACGAAATTAACCAAAACCCTAATTTTGTTTGTGACACAAGAAACGTTCATTTTAGTTTCTTGCTGAGTACTCAACCAATGGATTACTTTATTGAAAGGTGGTAAGTGATCCGAGTTTAACAAAGTCGGGAGTTTACTGGAGCTGGAACAAGAGCTCGGCATCGTTTGAGAATCAGTTGTCTCAAGAAGCTAGTGACATCGAAAAGGCTCGTAGAGTTTGGGAAGTTAGCGAGAAGCTTGTAGGGTTAGCCTAAAAATCGATCTGAGTGTCTTATTCTGTATTTTGGTTTGGCTTAAATATGAGAAATAAATGAAAGAGAGGACATCAATAAAACCTGTATTTCTTGGACGACAGCTACAGAGCTAGTTTCCATTGTATTTTCTTATTATATAACACACATCAATCCCTGCAACCAACAATCGATATAGATCAACAATGTATAGTGTATTATCATAATACTATTATGTTTGCTTATATGTTGTTTTCCTTTTTGGAACTTGATAAAATGTAAGCATGGATATCAAAATTGGCTGGACCTTGTTAATGAAGAAGAGTTGAGGATCAAAAAACTCGTCAACAAAGAACTAGATGTTCCTTTCCATTACTATAGTTCTACACTTGTTCAACAAATTTGCTTTTCAGAGTCAGAATAATGTCAATGATCTAAAAACTAGGAAGGTGATAACCTACGTAGAAATGTGTTGAAACTTAAGCAATTCATAGACCGTGAGCTCATCTTCTCACGGTCAATTAAGTTTCTACACATCTTTACTTAGGTTATCACCTTACCAGTTTTCATATCTTTAACACTACTTTCTCACTCTCACAAGCGAATATGTTGAGCAGCATTAAAACCATAGTAAAGGAAAAAAGGTCATGTTCTTTGCTGACAAGCATTTCCATCCTAAACTCTTCATCGTTAATAATGTCTAACCAGTTTTGATATCTATGCCTACATTTTATCAAATTTCAACAAGAAAAATAACATATGAATAAACAACATAAGCTACAATGTTCATCTTTATCAATTTTTTGGTTGGAGGGAGAGATACATGATGTACAAGAAGTTATTACCATGGAAGTTAGTTATGTAATTGTCGTCCAATATTACTTGCTCGGCTGCCTAGGACTCACTTCAACAGTATGCTTCAATGATAAATTTGTTGACTGCAAAATAAATTAAAATACAATTTTGAA
Source organism: Leavenworthia alabamica (assembly GCA_000411055.1). Taxonomy (NCBI): domain Eukaryota; kingdom Viridiplantae; phylum Streptophyta; class Magnoliopsida; order Brassicales; family Brassicaceae; genus Leavenworthia; species Leavenworthia alabamica. The sequence goes on from KE159324.1 coordinate 100,452, forward strand.
ATTAAATTTGACCATATTGATACACAGACATAACACTAAAAATTACCTCATTTTCAGAAAACTCAGATTCAACTTTTAGAATCGCTATCTCTGTGTATTAGGTTCATGTTCTGCATTTAAACCCTAAATTAACAAGCTTAGTTAAGGATACCAAAAATCTAAATTTCAGATCTTAAATAGATCTAGTACCTGGTAGAAAAGATCAACGATTTTGTCAATGTACACAAGGTTGATACATTGAAAATCAATTTCAACACTTATAAATATCTTCGTCTCTGAACTTGAATCCAACTTTAAATAAATTAAAATTTTAGAAGAACGAAAATGTTAGAAGAAAAATCTCACAAAGTTTAGGAATGGAAGAAAATACTTTTGGTTATTATAAACAAAATATGTTTGATAAGAAAATATCTAACTAAATAGAAATTATACTTTTGATTGAAATCTTAAAAAGATTTGATAACAATTCAACGTATCGGTGTTAACATTGAACATATTTTTTGGAATAAAATCTGTATTTTCCTAAATAATATATTTATGCAGATACGTTTTTATTGGAACGAAGATATCTCTTTTGATAAACTCTGACATAAATATTAGAATCTGGTCAAAAAAATATATTCTTCAAATGGTTATAAAAGATCTGCCTCTTTTAATTCCTATAATGGTATTATGAAAGATCTGCTTTCTAGTCATTTTATTATTTGTTGTAAATTTATTTTAAAATATAGCGATAAACTTTATAATATGCTGTCAAAAAAAAAAACTTTAGAATATGCTATGTAATATTAAGATTATTTTTCTATTAGTATTGCTCAGTAGTTATATATTCATATTTAAGAAAAAAAAATCGAGGCCAAATCTTTATATTGATAAGCTTAATGGGCTATTATTTATTACACTATTTAAATATATATATATATATATATATATAATTGCTAAAATAATCTCTTCTCTAGTAGTGTCACCTCATTCTCTCAAAACTCTAATTTTAACACATCAACATCACTATATTAATTATTATTTTTTCTACTTTAACTATTCTATCACATTAACTCATATACATTCTTAATTTCAAAATAAATGAAAACATACAATAATACAATTAAAATCTAACAAATTTCAAATTTTTAATAAAACATCATCAATAATAAAAGTTATATGTTATTAGATAGTTACAAATAGTACCACATCATTTTTTCAAAACTCTATAATTTTGACATATCAACGTCACTACATTAATTATTTTGTTCTTTACTTTAAGTATTCTATTTCATTGACTCATTTACATTCTTAATTTCAAAAAAAATTAAAACTCAATAATTATATATATTTAAAAAATAAATGTTTAAAAGAAAAACATACAATTAAAATCTAATAAGTTTCAAATTTTTAATAAAAACATCATCAACAATAAAATTTATATGTTATTTGAAAAGAAAAATATAAAAAAAATATAAGATACGTGAGAAACAATACTCTCTCAAATTGGGTATCTTAATGATACTTATTTTTGACCTAACATTATTAAATATTAAAATTTTGAAAAAACTGAAAATAAAAAAATATTATAAAAATAATTTAAAAATTTAAGATAATAACTTTACTTTTAGTAGATTTACTAGCACAATGGACTCTGCTATGCAGGGACATATTGGTTGTTAAATTTTTTATATATTGTTTTATTTATTTTTTATAATTTATAAAAAATTAAAAAATTAATATCACTAAATATATTGATAATTTAAAATTTAAGAAACTAATACTAAAATTCATAATAAAAAATAATTTTTTATTTATATTCAATTACAAAAAATAATAGATATTAAATTTAATATTTTTTGGATACTCATTTAATTTTATTTTAGAGAAAATATTGAGTTAAAATATAATATAGATAAAACATAAAAA